>CAEFZY010069965.1:0-171452 GCA_903066815.1 Brachyrhaphis roseni
CACACACACACACGCAGCCCCCCACTGTGCCTAGTGTAAATATGTGTGGAATTGTTTTATTTCTTGTATTTTTTGTATCGTTTTTAATGACAAAAATAAAAAGCATTTAAACAAATAACAGTTGTTCTTTTGTATATTTCTCATGCTGGAATTTCAGTCCTCTTGACTTAGACACAAATACTTCTGGTCATTGCTCACAGCTGTACCTGGCTGTAAAATTTCTAATTCTCCATTTAAAATATTAAAAATAATTCATTGTGCTTTTTTGCTAAAATAAAACTAAGATAAATATAATATAATCTTTATATTATAAAATACAATATACTGAATAGACCTAACTAGACAGTTAGTTGGGATAAATAATGTAAATAATGGCCTTATTTACAGAACAAAAGCGCCTGTTCACACCTGATTATAGGATGTTAGCTAAAAGCCTTCAGGTCAGTCGACCCGTCTCTGGGCTCCAAAGGTAGAAATGTCAAATGACCCTTCTCTGGTAATGGGAGTGTTAGAATGCGCATTGCTGCCTTTTTTTGAAGGCAGGACCTTGTTTTGAAAAGTCAATGCAAGTAAAATGTGTCAAAAAGACAGGCACTTATCAATGGACAAATTGTTGCAACAAATGTAAACTGATTGTAAGGATTCATCAAAATTGTATTTTTGGAAAATCCAGATTTTTTTCACCCATGCACTCCTTGGGTTTCCATAGTTCTGAGTGGTGTCACCACACCCAGGGCAGCCATCTTGTTTGACAAGAGTGTTTTACATCTTTTTATTTGGACTTTGAATTCAGGTCAACTGTACAACATACTATTAGGACCTCGCTACAACTGTTTAATTACAAGAGTAAAATTATAATGTTATCAGATTAAAGTTGTAATATGAGGCGAATGAAGTAGTAATTTTACGAGAACCTAAACGCAAAAAAATAATAAAAAATCTGATGTGTTGAACCACATTAAACTTGAACAGAGTGAATAAATAAAATAAATACTTCTGCAATGTGACCAAATTTGTTTGGTCGAAATAAAAATTAGTTGCTTGTTATCCTTTAGAACTCATTCATTTTGTTATATAGCTATTGATATTTTAATATTGAAAAGATTTAAGCATTTCTAGAGAATCTGATGCTGCTAATGTGTCCATTGTTTTTCTTCCCCCCCCCCCCATCAAAACCATTTGAATTATCCAACTGTTACTATGCAACAGAACTATTTGAAGCATCATACTTTCTGGCCAAATAAAATTCACCAACATTGGCATCAAGGCAGAAACAAGCAAAGAATAACTGGTTGAAGAAACTCTGAAACAAAAATACTTGCTCTGAAGCGTGTTGTTAAGAAATGTGGTACTAATTAATTTTCCAGTTAGCTTAGCTTTCCTCAGATACATGAAAAGTAACTCATTATAATATTGTTTGATGATAAAACTGTAAACTGTAACAGTAGGGGGTCATTTTTAGACACTGACGGCAAGTTTAAGGAGGTAGTGTGAAAAAATGTGCATAGTGTCACAATGAGAGGTACAAAATGGAGTATTTCTAGACACCTGAAAAAATGACATTATTCCAACAGCTTAAGTTTAATACACGCCGATTCAACTCAAAAAAGTTAAATTCAATTGTGACTATTCAAAATATCTGTTATGTTTCATGAAATTTTACTCATCACAGCAACAAAGCTACTTCCGCATACCCAAAGTTATCTATATTTTATTATCTATTATCTATAGTTCTTGAGTAATTTAACATTTTAAAATGTTATTCTTGAGAAAAATCTGCCTAAATGTGTTTCCCGGCACTTAAATCAGCTCTTGTTATGACGACGATGCTTCAACACCACTCCTCATTCCTTTGGGCTTGTCCAAGCAAGATGACATCAGTGTCAAGAGCAGCATGCACGTCTCCCTCTACAAAGCAAATACCTTTCTGTATGAAACGATACGTCAAGATGAAAAACGCAAGCAAACCGTCGCCATTATTCAGGAAATGTCAACTTTCTTCAATTCGCCAAAGATAAAAATGGGAGACTGAACAGAAGCGAACATGGGGCTGCGACTTGTATCAAAACAGCGTGACGTGCATGCACTTATATGTGTAGTTTTGCCGTGTGCAGGGGCAGATAAGACTACTTGTGGTAGTTCGCTGTTGTCATAGCGGCTTTGGGAGTGGGGGGCTTCAAGAGGCACCCACACAGGGCTGTAAAATGAGGGAAAATGTGTGCAGAAACACAGGCTTCATGTCTTTGGGTATGAGTCATCATCCACTGGTTTGTTCATTATTCAGTCATCCATTTGATTTAACAGTAACCTGCCCACCCACATTTCTGCTTCATCTGCTCGGCCAAAAGTTTAAAATTAGTCAGTGTTAATGTTTGTTTCTTCTTCTTGAGATATTTTAAACATGGGACTGAGTGGATTTCCTCCCAACTTCTACAGGAATGCTTTAATCGAAATAAATAAACCTTTTTTTTTTTCCCATGGTACTTAAATTAAGGACTCTTGTGTATTATTAGTGCATTTCAACCTATAAATGCAAAAGTTTAATTTAAAATTTCACCAAATGCTTCTGCAGTGGTCAAGCTTCAAATATGCGAGCGGATGCACTGTCACGACCTGAGACTGTATTGAAATGAATGAAAACAGGAATGAAAAACATATCTGCCATTTTCCCCAAACTGGAAATATGGTTTCCAACAGCTTGTTCTATAGTAGGATCAGACTAGTCTTCAGGCTAAGAAAAAGGAAAACTGAAACTTTCAGCAGCACAACTCTGACTTTATCTGGAAAACAAGATTAACTATCTAAAACTTTGTGTCGTAATTATGGAGAATGTCACAGGTGGGCAGAGATAAATGTAAAAAAAAAAAAAAAAAGCATTATAGCAACATATATGTGCCAAAAATGGAAAAGAAAGCAGAATTAAAACGCTTCAAGGTCAGAGAAAGTTTTCTTGCTCGAAGTAGCAGTGACAGCTTGCCTTGTAACAGTAGACGAGTCAGTGGAAACTAAGAGCAATCTAAATGGAAAACACTACTGTGTGACATGGCAACGTACACCAGCACAGTCTGAGTAAACACACTCCACTACTGCATCAGAAATACTGCACCACCAATCACAACGTGCAGCAACTAAAAGGTGTAAAGAAGAAAGAAAAAAAAGCGGCTACTTAGAGGTTAGTTTGATTGTGCAACGTGAGCATGTTTTGACATACTTTCTATATCTAATATTAAGTGTGAAAAATCATAAATGTTCAACCTCCCAGTGGTTGAAAAAAAACAACAACAACAAAACAGTAAAACGGCTTTGACGTGGTGCACAAAACGCAACTTTATTTATTTCTTCTTACCTTCTGTCCAGTCCTTTATCTCACTGGATTCCTTCCTTTTCAAACTCTCCGTCTCTCTCGCTCTTCCATCCACCGTTCTTCCCTCTCTGGGTGCGTTCCCTGCAGACGACATTAACAAGGTTCTTACTCTCCAGCACCTCGGGCCTTCTATCAAATGAGATTTCTTTTCTTCTTTTTTTTTGTCGTTTCATTTTTAATTATTTACTTAAGTAGTCGCTACAAGTGGTCGCACAAGCTAAAAGTTGGGAAGTGAGAACCTGAGAGAAATGGTGGTGTTGGTGCACTTTGACCTCAAATGACATCTACCATTAAGTGGCCTATGAGGTCCAGTTTCCCCCTCTGAGAGTGATGGAGTTTAGATTCTCTGGCTAAATGGTGGGTGTGCCATTTAGCCAGCAGGAGAAGGCTGCAGGCTAATCTGATAATGAGATTACCGCTCAGCACTTATCTTCGCTTCACCCACATGCTGATAGTAGAACAACTCAGGCACCAAAACCACAACAGTAATTATTATTTGGCATTCGTTTAAATTAGCAGAGCTGCACAGCGGCTAATTGAAAACAAAAGCAACACTTTGTGTAAAACATATCTATACATAAACGGCTGATAAAATCGTAAAGCATCTTCCTTTTTTCTTTTAATAGCCTTGACCTGAAAACTGAAATGCATAATAAAAAAAATGGCCACCTTTATCGCAAACCTGCGCTGACCCAATACGCACGGCCTTCTGGTAGGCTGCCAGTTGATGCATTCTTCATTAGCTCTTTGCACTGCTCCTCCGTAAACAAAGCGTACAATATGGATGCTATTTGGAGAGGGTTGCAGAAATATGTGGGAAGTGTTAAATACGCCAAGTCGGTGCAAAGACAAACTACTCGCATCGCTTTTAAAGTTGTAAAACCGGGAGTCTGTTTGTGGCTGTGGGAGGTTATTGCTACTCCTGCCAAGATCTCGACTGGGAATCTCTTTGGTGTGAAGCAACAATAATCCTCACTGAAGCTTTAATTCTGGTCAACATGTTCTCAATAATCTTTTTTTTTTCTCCCCTTAATCAGTTGGAAACCAACCAGATTTGGCTTTTTTTCCCCTCCCCCCGTTTTCAACCCCCACCTGAACAGTCACCAACGATGAAGTTTCAGTAGGTGGTTTCCCTACAGTGCATCCATACACATTACAGACAGCGCATGTTTATGAATGGGTCGTCAATCAGCCTTCACCCAACAAGTACAGTCGAAAGAAGCAAGGCGGGGGAAGCATAATGCTACTATACATAGAGAAAGTATGCATTTTATCCCATTCTGGCCATATTAGGGAGATTATTTAAGACCCCAGCAACTAACTGTGCTTTAATTGATTTATGTTTAAAGAATGTTTGCTAAAAGACCCTAAAAAGAACAATTTTTTGTCTTTTAAATTAAAACCCGTGTTTTTTTTTTTGTTAGAATCTGTTTGAGCATGCAGAAAGAACAAATTTAGTAAGATTTATATCCAAAATCTCCATAAACCTAACATTTTCCCTGTGGAACATTACAGATTATATGTAAACATGTTACTTTTAAAGGCAAAATCTAAGTTTTGTTGTTTTGTTTTTTTTACGGGAATATTCCTTTAAAATACATGTCTTCCACAGCTCTTCAAGGATTCAATCCACCTTTAAGAAAAACAAATTTATTCACAATAATGCAGCTTTCCCCAACTTGGAATAACTCAACTTGAGCTTATATTAAACCACTTTAAGCTCTTTGGAGAGGAGAAAACAAGACATTGATAAGTTTTAACTACAACCATACAACCTGTTTCTAATTCAATATTCCATTAATCGGGAAACATGCTAAATCCCTTTTCAGATCTGAAAAACCCAAGATAAACATCTACAGTTTTGTTTTCTCTATAACGCATGCATAACTTCTTTGCTGATAAGAAACTGGTACACTCTTGCATCCGTTACCGTAAAATTTCACATGGCTTCATCGCTCATTTATTTCACCAATTAACTGGACCAGGAATCTCTTACAATCCCACAGCACCCTGAAACCTTTCGAAGCAAATGCAGGTGAAGGCGTGGCCATCCCTGATAAACAAACACCACAGAGTGGCCGCGTGGCTAATTTACACATCATTTTCATGGATTTGCATCATTTTTATTCTCGCGCAGCCTGAACAGCCAAGGCTTCCACGCAGGGAAGACGTACTTCACTAATGGACGATGCAGATTTTTCCCCTTATCACAAGCAGCAAAACACCAAGGGCTTTTATGGCAGAGCAACATGTGACATTTCTAGGCGAGCTGAACAGTATCTGCTCAGTGGAGCCAAAATGAGAGCAGTTCATTTCAGGTCAAGGTAACCCAAGGAAGGCAACATGATCCCACAGACTAAAAAAATAAATAAATAAATGAAAGGAAGAAAGGGGGGAAGGAAACCACACTGTGTGGCTTTCAGGGGAGCAAAATGAGTAAAATTTTTAGATTTAAAGGTTTGATTTAAAATTGACCATTACTTTTTTTTAGGACTTAAAGAATCTACGTATATAATAGCAGGAGGAAACATTACAGGTTTTGACCCTTCATTAACAAAAAGAGTTAGATTTCAAGAAACTCACACTTTGGTGTAATAAAAAGAACACATTTTGTATAAAATCTAAAAGTGCACCAGAACATCAACAACAAACAAGGCCCTTCCAAAACATCGGTACATTTCCCAAAAGGGGATTCAAATAAAGACGCTGCAGAGCTAGACAGCTTGACAACTTGTTTATGCAAAACTGCATTTCTGTGGCTCACATCCTGTCTGAGCATGCATGGGTCAACTAACTGCATCAAACCCTCTGTTTGTGTGCCTGACTTGTTTCTACCTCACAACCACCTGGGTGTGGTTTATTGCTCGGAGGGGCAATGATGAACTATCGGATCCTCATAGCCACAAACGCAGTAAAGCGGCTTATCTTGGTAATTTATGACGCCGCAATATCAAAATATAAACATGGCAGTGTGAGCTTTGGGGTTCATTGAGGTTTTTAGAAAAATGGAACAGAAAATTTAAAGACCTAATCTAGAAAAAATAGCAACCAAGCAATAAAGCTCAAAATTAGGTATTTAGAATTGTTCATATTTTTCATAGATTGGACTATTTTATTAATCCCAGTAGTCAAACTCTATGTGCAAACACATCATATAAAACCATAGAAATAGGAAAAAAAAAATTAGACAACTGGGAGAAACTAATGTTAGAAAAATTAAACATCAAGTTTATCGTCTAAGAGCAGCGCTCAAAACAATATAATACATTGTACAAATAGGATGAATTCTGGATGTATAAAATGCTTGATTGCTATGTTAGTCTTTATTGTTGATCGTATTTATACATTTACACATTTAAAAATGTACAAAGACAAAACCTTTTTTAAGATGACCTTGGGGAATGACAATCCAAGCCTGAGAAAAGTAGTAAACCGTTTTAGTACCCTGGAATATTAATAGCACTGTCTCCCATTATTATGTCTTTATAACACTTTCAGATGGAAAAAAAATGTTGCAGTGCTGGGAAACTATTAAACACAAAGCAGAATGACAACCAACCAAACCTGCATTACAGGGTTTACTTAACAACCAAAACACTGATTCTAGTCTGTGTATTATTTCAATATACACAGACTAGTACTCAAATCTCCAAGAACTAAAAGAAAAACACAAATATGCTAAAAACAAAAGTGAGATCACAGAAGTTTCCTGAAGAAATTTAGTCACTTAAAAAGAAAAGAGGGACTAAACTGTTCAGTTTTGAATGAGTTGATGATCCACAGCTTCATTGTGTGGCTGTGTGTGGAGCACAAAGAGTTGCACAAACACCCCTCCACACAAAACATCGGGATTCTGGCTTCTCATTTAGCGATTTTAAAACAGCAAAGCTTACTCAGCACAAGCAGCTTGGACCAACCCAGACCCACCAATTCAATTCAAACGGAACTGCATGTGCTAGCATAAGCAGGGGTTGCCCATCCCAGACAAACACACGCTGCTCTGCACGACAAAGACAAGTTCTTTATCACCTAGAGAGAAACAGCTAAGTTCTTTTTGCCAAATACTGAAGTGTACATGCGCTAATCTATCCTCCACCTGAGATAGAAACTGAAACAAATTTCAGATCTGTGAAAAAATAAGAATAGAAATCAGGCTTTGAGGGTTTTTTTCTTATTTCTGTTGCATTACTGAAACAATTTACATCATTTTATCATTTTTGGTCAACATTTTGCTGTTCTTATTTGACTCTAATGATCCCAAACTGCAGGAGGCGACTCATGCTACCCTGGTTTGATTACGTACAAAATGCACATTTTAAATTATATGTGAGCTTTTAGCATTAAGGATTAATTTTCCTTAATTATAATCCTTTCTCAAGATTTCATGAAAAACATTTACTTATAAAAATATGTATATATGTATAAATAATTATGGAAGCATATGTTAGCCATTTTACAGTCTTAAAATGGCTAACATAAGTGAGGTATTCATAACAGAGTGCAAGACAATCTTTAAAATTGTTAGTTTCTGCATAGCTACCAAAAATAATATTCTTCACCAGTACTACTGATTTAAAACCAACTGTGGTCTTTACTGACAGAACTTAACGCACTGATGTGTGTGCGTTTATGATGGTGCACCGACCTGTTAAGATGCTTCAGTTTCTTTGGTGGCAACAGCTTTCGATTCCAAATCTCTGAAATAAATAGAAATGATAACACATTAGTTTGAACTCGCTTAAAAATTCAAAACAACGCTACCACAAGCTAAAACTTTGCCATTAAGTTATATCTATGGTGATTGTGTTAATATACTATTATTGTCTTAAACTAATGTGATCAAAACACATGCTAATATGTTTGGCTAGATCATGACAGGGTATGAAGACATTATCTTAGTGTCTATAAATGTGTACAACCCACTCAGCATACAAAAAATGTTTCAAGACATGTGGAAAATCAGGTTGAACAGCATAGCAGAAAAACACACATCCAAGATCCGCTAAATGCCTGCCACCGCGAATGAGAAAATAAAAATATAAAGAGAGTGTGTGTGTAGGTCAAAGTTACAGCTCGGGTCCTGATCGGCCATTATCTCAGCTGTTGCCCGAGTTAGAGCTTAACCAACATGGCTTCTCCCGAGCCATGTTGGTTCGGTGCCTTCAAATGCAGAAATCTTCACTGAACATTAAAGTGTTCTGATGCACGTAAAAGATCATGTCGCTGCACTTACGATTACTGTCTGATCAGTGAATGTTTTCAGCTGAATATGGCTGCATCTCTACCAGAGCGGGGGTCGGGCATTTAGCTGCACAGCTTGCATGGCGCTAATGTACCAACAGGGGGCGTTAAATGAGCAAATTAAAAAAAGAAATTAAAAAAAATAAATAAAACACATCCTATGCAAGTTAATTTTAGCACAAAAACATTGTGTAACTACAGTAAACACGCTAAATAAAAAAAGCACTGCTTTATATTTGCACAGCCGTGTTCCTAATAAAAGTTGCATAAACGCCAAACAGCAGTTCACTGTAACTGCGTCGTCGAATTAGCCACTGCTAACGCTAGAAGCTAATGCTGCTAAGCGGCTATCCGGCGTTGTATCAAACCTAAGTAACGTAAATTAAATAAATTGAAAAAAAAAAAGAATACATGGGGACTAATTATAACATTTTACTTGTATAAAATCCTACATCCGCAAGAAATATTGCTTCAATGTACCGAATAACTTCTTGAGAGTAATGTTCGCACAGATGTCGAGCAGGGGTTAAACTAGTACTAGTTGGCGCAAGGTTAACCTCAAGATGCCTCCTGGTGTAAATATGTTACTCAGACCATTTAATGTTCAGTATCCGCTGCGTGAAAACTCAACCTTGCGTTCATAAACTGCAGAAGTACTAATTCATCTACACAAACGCGTCCAGTACATGAGCTAGCACCGTTGAAACAGTCAAGGCTAACTAAACAACAGCGACCCGGGTCTCCCTGCCTCTGACTTCTCCAGTGAACCAGCTCGACAGAAAGAGGCAAAATAAAATAAAAACACCGTAAAGGAAAGCTCACCTCTTTGAAGAATAAAGTGCAACAGAGTGGAAAGGAAAGCCGACTGTAAGGCTAAAGAAATTCAACGCGTTTGCAGCATCTACGAGGGTAAGCATACATCCTGCGTGATCGCCATTTTCTTCATTCGCTTGTGCTCTGCTTTCCCCTGTGAGATCTGCGTTTACCTCACCGGCCTCTCTCTCTCTCTCTATGTGTGTGTGTGTGTGTTCTGCTGGAGGAGGGGAGACGGGGCAGGAAACACATAACCACTTCCTCTTCACCGAGAAGTGAAACACAATTAAAAGTAGCCAAATGGTATCGAGAGACAGAGCGACTGAAAAAGAATGCAAATTTGTAGTAAAGACGAACCGGTTCTTTAAGAGGTCGGTGTTAAGATGAGGCTACTCTTTAAAATGCAATTACTGTTTGAACAAGAAACACAAAATTACCACGACAAAATAGAATAAACAAATGACACAGAATGAGGTTTTATCTCGCACATAACACATGTAATAAAAACAATACCACGTTAAAACAAAATCCCATGAATATACTGCTTTTATCACTTTTTCTCCTATTTCTGCTAAAATATTTTAGCAAATGTATATCACATTTACAATATTTTATTTGTAAATGTGAAATAAAATTGTCATTCTAATTGTAGTAACAAATATATATATTGAATAAAACAATTTAAATGGTATAACCCAATTAATTAGTCGCGCTATATACTCATGTAGCTGGCCTGCAGTTGGTTGCTTGACAGAGATGCCACTCAGATCTAATATTGCCCGAATGCACCTCAATATGATTTTGATATTTTAGGAAAAATCAACTTAAGACTGAACATGTGTGCTCTAGGATTATGGCAGAAAATTTCCACCATAATGTACAATTTTACAATTTGTTCACCTGAGTTGTGGAATGATTATAGTGCTCTTGGGTTCCCCCTGTTGGTTTGGAGGGCATAGGCAACGCCCTGGGTCGCAACAAAATCAAAGAAACAAGCAAAGGAAATTAGTTTTTTTTTTTTTTTTTTTTTTTTGATACAGTGGTTGGAGGTAGCGTTATCATCTGAGGAGAACTCAAAGAAAAGCCACTGTGAAGAAGTGGTTTAATCGTCTGATTTTCCAGGCTCATACCAACGAGAGGAGATTCCTGGGTAGACCTAGAACTTTGACCTGGAAATTCTCCTGAAATTTAGTAGTGCTTTTGTGTTTCTTAACTTTGCTGTTAGGTTAAGTTTTGTGGTGCTTTGGACCAAAGTGCAAAGAGACTTTGTAATAACACACAAAATGGAAAAAAATGCGTAAAATAAACACAGCTAATACTGGCCACTCAATCCGTTGTGATGCTGCATCCAGGATTTTAAGAGAACGTTCCAGCACAGTTGCTATCAACATTATTTAGATCTGTGGATTATACACACACTATTTCCAGATATGACTGATGGCGTTCCAAAGTTTTCCGCTGCCAGGAACAGATTTTTTGGGAAGATAGCTAAAGGCCTTTATTTATTAAGAAATTCCTTGGCTTCCCGGAAGAGGGAAACATCAAAAATCTGTCACACAATTGCATATAAAAGATTAAAAAAATAAATAAATCTTTCCTTTGGTCACAAGCTCTTCTCTTATATCCATGTTTGGCTCAGAGTGTTATGTAAGAGGAGAAAAAAAAAACCCAACAAAAAATGCAAAAACAACAGAGAAACAAAGTGTGTGGAATCTGCAAACCTTTCATCACGGTGACAATGCTCACTGCTGCCTACAGGAGAGAACAGTGGTGTGTGCGCAAGTGTGTGCGTGTGGCAAGCGACGACCATTGACCCAGCAATTGCAAAAACAACCCCCAACCTTGTTCGCAAATTACCTCCCTTATCTGTGTGTTTGACTGCGAGGAAGAGCAAGAGGCAGCGTTTGCCTGCTGCCAAGTAATGGTTTTATTTGACCAAACTTCAAAGACACTGAGATTAGATTATGTGATGTATGAACTAGGTGTTTGCAACACAGATGTTTTAAAATATACAATCAATAGTTAAATTGATGGCAAATTTGTTGCGAGTACGGAATTTAGATGTAATAAATATTGGTTAGAGGGATTTTATTCTGCTTAATAAAAAGATAATAAAATTAAACAATTGTTCCAGTTCCACTTTTGAGGCAGTTGCATGTTCCATGTAGAAAAGCATTTACATTACATACGTGATTGCAATAAATTACAACAGTGTAGTTGAGTTAGAAGTTTACATAAACCAATACAGGAAATCCCAGATGACGCCACCACTTTACAAGCTTCTGATAGGTTCACTCATAGTAATTGGAAGCCAAAAATCCAAGGAAACCAACGAGGAAGAGATTTGTGGAAGCCCCCATAAATCTGGTTCACACTCTGTCCAAGTGCCTGAAGGTGCCATTTTCTTCTGTTCAATTAATTATGTGCAAGTAGAAACGACATGGGAATGTCCAGTGAGGAAGAGATGCGATCTGAGCCCCAGAGATGAGCTTGTTTTAGACGAAGTTATGTACATAAACCCCAAAACAAAATTAAACGTCTTGTGCCAACATGGTCTAAAATACCACTTAGAGAGGAAGAAGTCGTAGCTAAAAAGCCACATGCAGTCAGGAGCAAAGATTTTAAGTGTTTGGCTATTTTGATCATCATTACATTTAAAGGAAAATAAGACGAGACAAATGTTTTTGTTTTATCTTATCACTGTTGATATCCCGTTGTTTTTTTCTTCTTCCAAATTATGCCTATATTTTATTAATAAAGGTTTGAATAAATTTCCATCTTATCTGGGTCGGTCTTTGTATGCTGCACATGAAGGAAAAGCCACAGCATAGTGTGCTGACATGATGACTGATCATTTGGGGGCACTTTGACACATTTATGCAAACAAACTTCAAAGCTTAGAAGTCTATCAGGAAACAAAATATCCAAAATTTCACTGTGTGCTCTGCACATATAAATGACACAAGAGTTCATGTGTTTTTTTTGTTGTTTTTTCATACCTTCAGAACAGCTGCTTTTTGTTATCAAGTCATCTTTTGCCAAAGCCAGCTCCAAGTCTGGAACGGTTACAAATCAGTGTTTCTGCAGTGAGTTCCCTCTCATATTAGGATTACTATGTGGATTGTAAAGATGCACAAAAGAGACAATATGCAGGCTCTCACAGGAGTGTCAGCTGGAATTGAAAACTGAATTGAAATAGAATGAGAAAACAACGGAGAAATTGAGAAGATCAAACTGCTTAACGGCAAACTGACATACATACAGCATTTTTTTCTATTTGCGTTAAAGTTGCCAGGTAAAAGTCCAAAAAGCAACACAAAGCCTCTGTAAATATTAAATGAAAAGGATAGAAAGCTGAAGAATAATAAACAGTTTTATCGGGATTCGAGTCTTTGGTAATGGTCTTCGATAAGGCAGTCACCTAGATAGGAAAAGGATTGCATACACAGCGAGTCAGAGTTTAATCATTTACTCCTTTACACACACACACTTACTACACACTCTGCAGGAGGAAAACTTGGTTACTTTCACAAACAATTACATAAGGCAGAAACATATGTCCATATTTATTGGCAGCAAGGAGGACAAACATGAGAAAAATGTTTGTCACAAAAAAGCAGATAAATCCAACGAATCTCTGGTCAGTCTCTTCAAATTGATTTCAAAGCATCTGCATAAAATGTTACAGTAAGTAACATCACGCTTTACCAACCAAGAGTATAGCTTTCCACTGACTTTGGCATCTTGAGCTGAATCCCCGAGTTCTGCAAAGAAAAATATGGGGAAAGAGAGTGAAGTTGGAGAGAGGAGAGAAAATGAAACAGGGAGATTATGTGACGAGGGGGGTGAGGGCAGCATGAGACAGACAGAAGAAGGTCAGAAAAAAGATTTGCATGTCAAGTAGTGATCGGCTTGCCCTGAGTACAAACGTACACACTCACAGGCTGCGGCGTTCACAGTGAGAGCGCTGCTTATGCATGAAGTGTCACATTATGTTTCTGCTGGCTTCTTCAGTGTGATTACTGCATTTTAGAGGCCTCTTTTGTTTCTGTCAGCAAAAGTGCAGTTTCGTAGTAATTATAAGACTTATTATGTCAAATGAGAAGTTGTAAATATTGCAAAAAAAAAAAAAATACAGTTTAGACTGCTTGCAAAGACAACATACAAGTCCATTTCTTATTGAGAGTTTAATATCTCCCTAATGCAAAGGTAGAGCGATTGACCTAATAGGCAGAAGATTTTAAAGCAGGATTCAAAACACAGGACCTTCACGCTGGAAGGCATTAGCTACCAACTGCGCTCACAAAGTTTTTGTTCATTTTTAAAGGCATAATTGTACTCAATTGTGTAAATTAAAGCACTAAGCCCCCTACAGTTTTAAAATTGCCCGTTCCCTTCATCGGTTCCAGATTTTCTTACCTTTTTGTCAATTTCTATCCCCCATTTTATCCTGTCCTATAAAGTACTTTCAAGTATTTTTTTTATGAATTGTTTAGATTTATGGTCACAAACATGCACCAGGTTTTGAATCAGCAGAAAGTCTTGCTAAATGTGCTAGGTGTCTGCATAATGCATTCAGATTTATCACCTATTTTAAATTCATCCTTGTTTAATATTCATACGTGTGATTCAAACCTGGTGGCAGCCATTTATTATTGCAGGAGCCTGTCACATACATCTCTGCTGTATGTATTTTTTTTACAGTTTAGGGAGTGGTAACACTGGGCATTGAAAACTCCTTTCAATGCAAAATGTTTGGTTGTATCAGGAGAAATAATATTTGAAAATTAAAGACGTTTCATCTGTTTGACCTCCAACTTTCAAAACAAAACAAAAGCCACTCCTTGCAATGTTGCTTTATGGGGGATTTTAAGACGGTGTCATAATTGCGAAGTGGAACAAAATATGTTTAAATTGTGTTTTAAGAAGTGGTGTGGATTTGTCTTCAACCTCATCTTATTCTGATAAACCTAAATAAAATGGAGTGTCGATCTGCTGAATCTCCCAGAACACATTGAGATGGTGGTTCTAACAAAACAATGAATACGTGGTACGTTGCTATATCAAATCTTGAATGGCTGTTCATTACAGGAAGTGGGCAAAATGTGTCTATTTAGACATCTAATCACTTTATTAACCACACCAAACTTTGGAAATAAAAGGAATGGATCAGAGGACTCACTTTTTTGAGAAAATGATGGTGACCACATCAAGTTTTAGGGAAGACACCTGAACTGTAGAAGCGCCTTTAGAAAAATGGATGGTAAAAGAAAATATGGTTGCATGTGCAGGTGACAAAGAACTTTAAATAAATAAATAAAAAAGAAATTTAGAGTGGCTGGGCTGCCCCCAAGCTGGTGCTTCTCTATGAAGTAAGGCATCTCATACATATTAAAAATTAAAACTGTCTGCGATCTAGAAATACATATGTATCCTGTATAGGCCCAAAATCAAGGCATCTGCATCAGATACTTCTCTTTTCTCAGCAAAACAAAACCAAAACAACAAAAAAGAGCACGCGTGTGCACGACACCCTATCAGAGTTTTTGATTGTTTACGTTCCATTCTCAAAATTTCCACGATTTTTACGCTCCGCTTCAATGCAGGAATGTTGGAGTTTTTTGTTTTCTTTCCCCCAGCCAGAGGGGAAAAAAGGAAGTACAGCAGATGATTGTGACCTCATGGTGCTCATCCAGACTGAGCTGAGAACCATTGTCATGGACAGAGTCAACGCTGCCCCTTTGTTCGTGCTGACGGAGAGGCAGAAAGAGAGTGTAAATGCACTTCAAAGTGTGAATGACAAAGAGGAGAATGGCCTGATGGGAGGGAAGTGTTGTCAGGGAAAATAAAGGAGAGGAGAAAAGAGCCGTATCCTCACGGTGAAAGGCTTTGTTCTGTTAAAAGTTTTGGCACTTGCAGCCATACATTAATATAATCAGAATTCCCCGTTTCTTTCCTGTTGGGAAGACCCCAGACTTTCGAATGCAGCCCTCACTTGGGCGTTTTGAAGGTCTGATGATGATGCAAATTTCTCAAAGTCAGTTAATCTCATGAATAACATTTTTTCTCTTTTCTCACAGATGAAAACGGCAGGACAGTGTGAGTAGCCTGATGTGAATTGTTTGAGAGCTCAGAATGTTCCAGTGCAAGGTGGGGGGAGGCTGTGAGAGTGTGTGTGTGGGTGTGTGTGCGTGTGTGTGGGGGTGAGTAGGCGTGTGTGTTCAGGCTGCCCTGGCATGCTGCCAGTCTCTGGGTCTCTCATTACCACTGTGCCTGCATAAGTGTGCGTGTGGGTCTTTGTATGTGTGTGTGTGCGTGTGTGAGTGAGTGTTTGAGCGCGCTGCGGGAGCATGTCAGTGTGACGGGCGTAACCATGGCAACGCCAGAGCAGGTTCCAGATGTAATGCATCATATTTCTGCAGGAAGGAGCTCAGCCATATCCATGAACACACACACACACACACACACAGATTAGTTTAATCAAGCGTCATTGAAATATTTCTGCTGCCCTTTAAATTTTCCCCTCATTCCAAGAGAGGAGACCGACCGACTGAGAAACCGCGCGTAAATACACAGACAGTGTCTTCCAAAAGTATCGATAACCATGAACTTTGTCATGTTTTTCTCATTAAATGTAAACCTGCATGTCTTTTTCTGGGATTTTATGCAACAGACCGAATGTAGGAAGTGAAAAAGCAAAACAAAACAAAAAAAAGAGAATATTTTGCAAAAATTGGTTCACCTGTTAAATGATCTTCAGGGGAAAAACTGAATTCGATAAAATTGCTTCCTTATTCTAGGATTTGGCTTCAAAATATCTGAAAAGTGTGGTGTGCATTCATATAACTAGGCTTTTATATTTGCCGTAAATTAAAACCGCTCCAACCTACTGGCTTTAAAGGTGACCAAATTAGTAAAAAGAGTCAATATAAATCCAGCTGTTCTGTGAAAGGTAACTCTGGAGGAGCTGCAGAGATCCAAGTGGCAGGTAATACACAAATCTGACTTTTTCTAAAACATTTAAATAAAATAAAAAGAAACAAATATTGTTCAAAGAGCCTGTTTAATAAACCTTGTCAAAAAATGATCCACTCAAGGAAACATGGTGGTGGCAGCATCAGGTTATGCTTTTATTTCTGCACTGCTTTTTGTCCGTGTACCTCATCAAAACCCAATAAAAATAAATTTAAAGCCTTTATTCTTTATTCATGCGTCAATATATTTTTATCCACTAATACTAAACTATAAGAATGTTACAACCACCTGGGTTCTTTGAGCTTGCAGTGATGTACCTTTGCACATCAAAATGAATCACACCAAACTTCCTGTGTTTGTATTGTTTCATCTGATAACCCAAAGATAAAGATCTAAGCACTTTATTTAGCGTAGTCACAGTCCTGCATGTGGTGTCGGTGCCTTTTCTCGCAAAGCTAAAGCGCAGGATAAGGGTTCAAAAGTTGCTCTGTAACATTATTATGTTGTTTTTTTATGGGTGTTTGTTCATGCGGTTTAATGATTTTCAACCACTTTTTTTTTCTTTCACTTTTGTGCACACAAACTCCAGCTAATATTTTTACAACTTAGTCTAGAAATGTATTCTTTAACACATATATAATCTCAGCCGGGTTTTTATATTAGACGTCAGATGAGCTTAAAAATAGAGCTAAAACTAAGCGCCTCTTTGCTGAATGTCTGAGACTAAAACTATAAAAGCACATTTTATTTCCCCGCGCTCGTATACCTACACTTAAGCCCTGCCTCTCTTTAAACTTCCTTCCTTTCATCTCTTCACCCCGTCCTCCTTCACTCTGTCCTGCGATCTTGTCCTCTCCCTGCAGCAGGACTCCAATAAAACCAGATTCCTCTGTTAACGGTTCGGAGTGTGGAGACCTCTGTTTATGTGAGAGAAAGGAGAGCATGTATAAAACAGGAAGGAGGCGGTATCAAAGTGTCTGTGTGTCACTGTGTCAATGAGAGTGTGTAGAGTTTCCATCTACATGGCTTATTCATGTCGGAGTAGAATTACAGGCGATCCAAACATAAACAATCGCGAATAAATATTCCCACTAAATTAAAAACTAAACGAAAAGTAGATAATCTTGAGATTTTAAGTTGAAGAAAAAAATTAACAAATGTAAAATTAAAAACAAATAGTTTTGAGATGAGTATTTGCAGGTCATAAAGAAGTTGCTGCAACCATTTCGTTGCTTCTGGTTCAGGGAATTCACAAAAAGTTGACTGGATTGAATTATTCCATTAGTTTGGCAAACATTTACGTTATTGGAGTTAGGAATGAGAATGAAGTGCAAGTCTGAAAAAGCTGACAAAAACCCTTCAGATAAAGTCTAATCAATCTGTTTAGATATATTAATATCTCTAAATTGTCTATATTTAATGCGTCCAGGCAGATTCGGTGGGATGGATTGCTTTACTGTGTCAGAGCAGATTTTTTTCTACAAATAAATATAGATAAACATAAAACACTCCCCTGGCTGCATATTTGATTTTAATACATTTACACAAGGATAATTTAAAAAAAGATAAAGACGCTTGATTTGACCCGCTCCAGTTAAACCTGAGACGTAAACTGACAAATTTAATAAGAGAGGAAATCTGAATACTGCAGTTTATCCCGTTTTGGCAAGGCTGAGGGAATTGTA
The DNA here is from genome assembly GCA_903066815.1 of Brachyrhaphis roseni. Classification (NCBI taxonomy): domain Eukaryota; kingdom Metazoa; phylum Chordata; class Actinopteri; order Cyprinodontiformes; family Poeciliidae; genus Brachyrhaphis; species Brachyrhaphis roseni. The sequence continues at coordinate 18,079 of CAEFZY010069965.1, forward strand.
GCCACGGTTTCACGCTTTTAGCTGACAGGAGGAACACCTGATGTGTTTTTTTCTTCCCTGCTGCTTCAAGATTTAACATGTAGTCAAAGAAAATGTAGTTTGTGCAGAAAACAGAAAGCAAAACTCAAAAACAACCTACGACATAAAACTGAAAGTAAAAAAAACAAAACAAAACCAAAAGCTCAAACTAAAAAGAACATAATATTGAAACAAAAACAAAAATGTTGAATGTATAGTTGACCTTGTTTAATTTCAGAAATATTACATGGTAACATCCAGAATAATAATAAAAAAAGTACAGCAGCGATCCTCCTCCTCTCTGATTGTCTCTCACACACATTCACAAGTTTGTCCATTGACTTCCATTCATTTAAGGAAATCCATTAGTGCCTCTAATGTCTGCTTTTATCCTAATCATTACCAGTTTAATACTAACTTACTCTACACTCAGAACACGGTTCTAAGGCTAACAAATAAAAAAATAGAGGTTCACAGATGAAAAGTGACCATAAACACCCCAGATAGGCAAATTTTACAAGGTGAGGAATGGTGACCTCCCACCTCAGTCAACCCAACAACATTTCCATATCAATGGCAGCAAGATAATCAGGGTGCTGGTTCACACAAGCCCTCACACACACACACACCTACACACACATTTAAGAAAAACTTCAGGCCTTTGTCCTTATACTTTCATTTCTCTTACTTCCTCAGTGTGTTTTCATGTTTTTAATTTCTGCACATGCAGAACGTAAGTGTGGCGTTAGGATGTTGTTTTCATCCTCCTTAGGGTTTCCACAGCAGAACTGCTTTTATAATGACTACAATCCAAATTTACACTGGGCAAAAACATATTTTTTTCAAGTATCCCAATCTGAGACGTTTCACCCAAAAGAACCAGAAAAACTTTGTGACAAAACTACTAAAGCAATTTACTGGAAACGTTTGTGATAAAAGACAGTTTGAGGAAGAGAATAATCTCTGAACCTTATGTTTTGTTTTTTAATATGACAGTTTACTATCTAAATGAACGGCTTGGAGTCAAGATCTGCAAAATTCAAATTAACATCCATCACTGGAAGACAGAGTGAGCATTAGTGCAAGCTAACATCATAAACATACAATTAAAATTAATACAATACAAATGGATGCATTGTTTTTGTACTTTAGTCTGTAATGTGACGAAAAGTTTATTGCACACATGAGCAAGAAGATTTCAGCACCGACCACTGTCCAGTGGTCAAAACAGACGCTGTTAAATCTCCCACTGGAATGATTTACCAGAAGCTGCAAGTCCTTTAAGTAATTTGAGGATCCTTCATTAAATGACACTACGCAGTTAAACTTATTGGATACTGAAGGTGGTTACTGAAGGTGACTAATTATCGCAGTAATTCCCTTCCTAGCTAAATAATAAAAAACAATTATATTCCCTTTTTTGTATAGGTTTGACACGTAAAATGTAAATCACGCATGTTTAACAAACGACTACTTTAACTAAAAAAAAAAAAAAAAAATCAATAAAAAAAGAAGTGGAAATAGAAAAATAAATATTTGTGAACGCTCAGGCCTTCCGTTCACCTGATAAATGTTACCACAAGAGAAAACTAAATTTGATCAAATTTGCCCCTTATTTTAGGATTTGGCTTCAAAACATCAACCTTCATTAAACCGCTCTAAATGAACCTCACCACTGTTTCATTTATCTTTTAATAGTTTTAGTGGAAATGATTGGCATTACTTAAAATCTACCTCAGTTTATCTCTTTTTAGTCAGTTTTAGTTGGTCATTGCCACCATCTTGACCAGCAATCCATAGAAGAGATGTGTTCAACTAACGGCAGCTAAAATATTCTATATTGTAGTAACAACAATAATAAGTTATTATACTTCTTCTTTTGTTTTCTTAATTCCAAAAATCTCAGGTGGACCTTTGGGCTTCTTCTGCGAAGCAGCGTGTCCATTTTCACCCTGATGACAGCACTGTAATTCCCATAATCCCCCTCCCCTCTCCATGGTAATCAGCTGTTGTTGCCATGGACGTACAAATGAAACAAAGTGCTCCACGTTCACCCGGTCTAGGCCACAGAGGGATGTCGACGTCAGGGCTCGCAAATAGCTACCAAAATGCGTGCTCACCGCTTGTAAGTGCGAGTACTTCATCTTGTAAAAATGTCTGTGCCGGTGACTCACTCTCACATCTCCCGTTATCTGTCCGAGACACATGTTTCAGGAGGACGTGCTCGCCACAGAAAGGTTTTCCTGCTTCAGAGAGAGCTCTCTTAACCTTTTGCAAACAGCTATAAATAAGGTGTCTAGACAGGCGAGCCGCGGGCCTGCCCTCTGCTGGGGGGCCCGCACACAAATCAAGCGAATGTGACAACAGAGAAGAGGGGGTCGACGGTAGGCTGCTAATAAATATGCATGATCTGCACAGTTCTTTAGGGAAAAAAAGAAAAAAAAAGAATGATTCACCCTGTTGCCTTACTTTTGATGGCCTTCACGCAGAGACACTTGGGAAAAAACAAAAAGGCAGATGGAAAACAATGTTTCCTTAAGAATTATTTATCCTTTTAATTTCAATCAATTAATTTTTTTCTTTCAGCAACAAGGCACTTCGTAGTGCTTTACATCATAAAAACACAAAAATCATACAACACACAGTCAACAACTGAAACATTACATTTTGTCGAGCGCTATCGTTACACATCGGATTCATATTTTACTAATCGATAATTCATCATTAGCAGTAGTCAGCTTTTTGTGCTTGCTCTCTTACAACTTTTTCCATCTATCTTATTAGCTTGTCTACAGGGTGGACCATAAGTTTCCATACAGAGGAGAACGTTAAATGTATATTTCTTTTTTATTTCAGATACCCACGAAGATGCATTTGACAAAAGAGCAAAGAATTGAAATTATACTGATGGCTGGATCAGGAAGTCTTTAACAGAGAACATGGAACGACACTGTGGCAAAACCTATTTGCAAGTTTCAGAAAACTGGAAATGTTGCCACGAAGTGGTCCAAGACGTGCAGCGATTACACAGAGTCCCACAAAAATAAAACCTGTTGTCCAATATAAAATGTAAATTCTTTCTATGTATGAAAACTTCAATGGGTTGCTGAGTTTGGTTTCCAAAAATCACACACACAATGTAGAAGTTTCTTTGTAGAATAAAGGTGTGATAAATATTTCAGTATTTCCAAATTTTGTAGATTTTGAAGTAAATATGATCAAATATCCCAAATCTCCTAAAAAAAAACAAAAAAAAAACTGAAGAGAAATAACCCTTTAATCAGATTGCAACCCAAGCGTCATTGTCACAGCGTCAGGCCAAATCTTTGTACAATGCTTGGCAATCATTATATTTATTAAAATAATTACAGCTTTCTTGATGATAACACAACCTCCATCCATGATGAAGCTGATTTGATTGAGAGCGCCGGAACAGATAATTAGAGCAGTGATGAGTCAAACGTTTTCATGTTGGATTGCTTCAGTGTTTTCCACTTTGTTTCATTGTCACCGCACACAGAGAGACAGTCTTTCTTGTTTTTGTCAGAAATTGCCAAAAACTGAACAATTTAATTATTAAAAAGAGATAGTAATACGATAGGCAACCAGGTCCTGTTTTTAAGCACATTACTATTAGAAAAATAGAAAAATTAAACTTGGTCTGAAAAAGCTAAACTGCTCTGTTCTGGATCTTTAAAACCCGGGCGGCGTGTGAAATACAAAACTTTCCAGAAATATTCAAATATGTTCCTCATTTCGTCATGTAACAATCACAAACTTTGGGGGCTTTACAGGATTTTTATGCAATAGATCTACAGACAGTTTGGCATGATTTCAAAGTACATGGAACGTGACACATATTACCATTTTCAAATACGGTACTCTGAAAAGTGTGGCATGCACTTGCATTCAGCCAAACTCTCTCCAGCGCCTCCTGAAGCTCCGTTGGGTTTGAGTCCTAAGGTTTGCGAACATCAGTTTAAGTCCTGTCCCAGAGACTCAATGTGATGTAAGTTCGGACTTTGACTAGACCGCACTAACACACAGATAACAGAGGTGAGGCTGCATGCTAAGTCTCAGTCCTGCTGCAAGGTGAACCTCTGCTGCTTTTTCTAAGGTGTATCAGAGTAAAGGGGCTGGATGTAGGATGTAGTAGTGGTGGCTCTCCCTGATGCAGACAAAAAGAATAAAACGTTGGCAGGCTGAATTACAACCTGCATTCTACATACACAAAAATGAGATTTAATGCATCACAATGCTGAGAAAGAAAAAGTGTTATGTTAATTAGTTAGAGGCCACCGTCTCTCATACGGAGGTGAGGTGGGATTGAAACCCCTTCTTAGACAGGACATCGCCGGCCCTGGGCAAAGGCACAGGCACACAGTTCGCTGCAGCCTGAGAGGCTCATTGTTATTCTGCACACAGTTGTGGTCACAGACAGGGCCAGGCAGGCAGGAATCTGCACACACACACACACACACACACACACACACCACAGGGGGCGGAGGGGCGCATGTGGTCAGGACACCTTACAAATGCTAAATTCCACACAAGATTAAGAAACACAAAAGCAGACCTGATTTGCATGGACACAATTGCACAAGCTGCAGCACACATTCCATCAGTCCGAAAGAAACATCTGCCCTCAGCAGACTCCCTCACCACACGCCTCCAACAGCGCACGGAAGAAACCTAAAGCCTCTCAAGGGTGTCGGTGGCGTCGATGTTAACGCGTCTGCAGAAGGAAAGTCCAGCGTCGCTTAAACTGGACTCTGACATTCGTTTCACAGAGGAGCCACAGCTGTCCAGAAGAGGCCTTGAACTCAACGTCTCGGCGCGTATGGCTGATGTGAAAAGCGTCACGTGTTCAGGATGATAACACAACAAAAGGTTATTCATTATATTTCTTTAATCTGCACACGCATAAAAATGGCACATACAAGCTTTTTTTTATTTATTTATTTTTTTTTACAATTTTTGATGCAGTATTGGATCACCTGGACTCAATACTGCTAATGTGAAAATTGCTGCCCCCCTTTTATTAAACCACATTCAGTTCATACAAACCATCTAACATCTTCTTCAATCAAGACATAAACAGCTGAGTAAAAAAAAAATATTATTATTGTTGAATACTGTAATTATAGTATTGAGTGAAACTAACCACCTGTGTCCCCACTGCTTTCTGTATTTATCATTATTATTACGATGCAAACCATCAGCGCCACTCGGTCTTTATCTAATCTTGGTCACTCAGATCCATATCAGGTCTTGGGTTAGGAACAGCGGAAGTCCATCCAAGTCACCAAATACATGACTGGCAAGAAAATTTTAATGAAAAACACATACACTGTTTTTCCATAGCAGAAATATCCCAGCTTACCACTTGTATCCAAGCAGCCCTTTGTTGCACACGGCGATGTTGTGATTTGAAGTACTGCACATCGAGTTAGAGGCAGAACTGCACTGGGTGCAATCTTCTACTTATGAATAATTAAAGGAATCTTTAAAGGAAAAGTTTATGAGCACAACTAACTTATATTTGATTGAGAAATGAGCAGCACAGTGATAGGTTTGAATCCTGACCAGCAGGATGGGTGTTGGTTTGTTTTTCCCTTGTTTGGTTCTCTGGTACTTCCAGCTTCTTCCCGCCGTCCTCTTTTAATTGCTCACAGGTGTGAATTGTGTGCATGGCTTTTTGTTCTAGCTGCCTCGGTTTTGCCCTATGATAGGCTGTTGACTCGTCCATGTTGCACCTTGGACTAGTCAACAGCCTCGGCCTGTCCTAATTTACACAGGACATGACGAGGTACATCCCCCTCAGAAATGACTTTGTTGCACTTATTGAAAGCTCAAACAATACCCAATGTTATATTAAAATGTTACATAACCATAAATATATGATAGACTATATTACATACGTATTACCTGCACACCCACTGGTAAGAATCAACTCAATAGCTACAATTGCAAAGCTCCCAAAACTGCATTAACAAGTGTTTGCTGATGCAGCCGACCCTAAACAAGCCAATTTGCGTGTGCCCACACACTCACACACACCGCCTGCTGCTCTTCAGGCAGACCTGGCACCGTGCCGGAGCTGAAACGTCGGCATTCATCAGCAGCACAAAGAAGGGAACACGGATGAAAGACAGAAACAAAGCGAGAAAAGGAACACAAATAAGGAGAAAACAGGCAAACAGGAAGGAAGTCGCTGCAGCGGATGTCAAGACGACAGGCAACCACATGAGGCTGAAGTATAAATCTAAGAAAGAATACGTCGTTTCTTGTTCACACTACTTTGGGAGGGCAGGAGGGATGTTCCTCTTGTCTGCTACAAGGTGGACCTGTCTGCCTCCCTGGATCTTTATGCATTGCTCTAATCTTTTTCCCCCATTTCGCCCTTTTCCTTCTCCATCCAAATTTGGCTCAGTGCAGATCCCTTCCTTTCTTCACCCCACTATTGCTGTATAGACCTGTTGTTGCCTTTTAGCTGCTCTGTTAGAAATGGTGAGTCTGCTTCTGTCTGCTGTGCGTCCCACACCAGACATAACACACAATGAAGCACAGATGGACGTTATTTTCCCAGTTGTATGTCCCAGAGCAAATCGGCAAACAGCAGAAAGAACACACTTAAGTTTAGCAGCTGAAGCTGAGGATAAAAACAGCAGAGGATACCTTTTTTCTTTAAGCTCTGAAGACGCCAGACTGTCCCGAGTGTCCTTGCATCCCTCTGTCAAAGGGCTGGACGGCGGCCAAGTCGGGGCATCCCTCACAAGCGATTTCCCCGGTTCGGTCCGAGCATCCCTTGCTGCTGGTTTCCTCACGCAGCAACACAACATGGAAAACACAGAAAGGCAGAGAGGGGCTGGATATTTTCCATTTTTCATGCAGCGAGTTAATGAAGCACAAAACGATTGGGATGAAATCAGCAGACAAGAGGGCACGACAATCCCATCCAGTGCAGACAGCAGCGTCGCTGAGCACAGCTTATATTTTGGTGCAACACAAAGTCCCAACTAGAAAGGCAAAAATGTAATATATTAGCATCCATGCATGCTTATCCTTGTTAAGGTACTGGTTTGTGCATGATTTATGTGTGAATTACACAAAAAAGTATCTTAAATGAGAATGTGTTTTCCTAGCTTATAGATTATTTGAAGGGCTGCTGCAGATTATATTTATTTATTTTTTTGCTATTGGATTTTGGCTTCAGGGTGTCCAGAAAGTTTTCAAAGGCTGTGGCCAGATGGAGGCGACAGATAAAATTGGGCTGGCACACTAATCCAAAAAAATAATAATAATAAAAAAAAAAAGAAAAGGCTTTCTGAAGCAGTTTGAGTTTTATTCTGAGGTCAATAAGTCAGCATCACTTTTCAATATCATTAAAAGTTTAATTTAACTAAATTCACAAAGTAAACCTCAAAACCATTCACAGGTTGCCATGGTTGATGCAGTTTTGTGTTCATTTAGTTATCTCGTCGCTAATGGAAATCCAAAATTCAATTTCTTGGAAAATCAGTGTCGTATGCAAGACCCGATCCTAATGGAGAAAATAAAGGAAATCAAACTAGCAGAAGTATTAACTGAGTGCATTCAGTGGTTTCATATATCTGTTCTGGTTAGGAGGTTCAGGAATTTGACAGCAAGATCCTGCAAAACAAAACAAGAAAATGCAGGAGAAACTCATGAGTCTTTATGAATTACAGGCTGTCATGATTCACTGGTGGGTTTTTGGTAGGTTGTTGTTTATATCATTTTCTTTTACTTTTCTTGATGTTTTGCAAAAAATGAATTTTTTATAAGCTATTAGATGTTTTAATGTGTTTGGAGTTTGCTCCAATTATGGGAGGTATTAACCTCCTATAATTTAAGATTGTCATGGGACATTTGTGGGATTTGTTTTAAAATTAAAATGTTAAATAAAAGGTTTTAAATGAGCATAATCTAGAAAGCTATTTAGATAGATGGTGGACAATAATAATGAGTTAATTTATAACTATAAAATACAGTTTGATTATCATTTTTTTGTTTGATAATTCAGGTTTTAAATGTTTGATTTTGTCACAAATGTGTTCCTTACACTGTAAAGACACATAAATAAAACAGGAAGGGAAAAAAAGTTCAACAACAATTCAAATATGGTTCCTTTTTTATTTCCTCCAAACAGGAAATACAAGACTTTTTTCTTTTAAATAATTAATTCAGCAGCAATTTATAACATTTACAAAATTAAAAAGAAAAAAAAAAACAGCACAGAGGATGTAAATCATAAATATTCACAGTATCAGTTCTGAATCAATCAGTTTCTTTTTAAGAATCCTCTCGCGACAACCCCCATGTGAGGCAAATTAAATTCCTGACTCATTTGCTGTCGGAGATGAAGATCCCCATTTCAGGTGTCACACTGCAGCAACGTAGCTGCTGGGGGTCATCGGTGTGCCAAGCATGTGCAAATTCAAGTAACTTAAAATTGCTCGCAAACATTGTTGACATTTGATTCTGCACACATTTTCTTTCGCATCATATTTAAAGTGCTTTTCCTTCACAATCTGTCAGCGAGCGTTTGGCTTGATGCACGTCAGATTTGACAGATCTTAACGTGATACGGAAAGTACCCTGGTTATATAATAATAATAATAAAAAAAAACAATTATTGGAATAAATCCAGGCACCTCTTTGGTCAGGAAAGGAAAACATCATTCAAGTTTTTTTTGCTTTTTTTCTAAGAGTAAAGAAAATGTAACGGAGCAGGAACTCTCCTCCTCTTGTCTTGTCGACATTGTGTTTGAACTTTTTCTCTGCAGCCTGTGGTTTTCTCTCAGACTTCTCCCTATTCGTCCCTGCTGCTCCTGCGACTTGCTGAGGAATAGACGCTGCTGCTGCTACTGCTGCTGGATCTGCGCCGCTCGTCCAGTCTCTGGGCGTTTTCCTCCCTCCGACTCCACCCTCCTCCCTCATCTCCAGCAGCTTTCCTCTCCTTTCCCGGTTTCTCTGCTTTCTGTATCCTTTCCTCATTTCTGTTTTTGCTTTGCATGAATTCCCAGGTGGTAAAGCCTCTTTGAGAGCCTGCAGGTGGCTCAAAGGAGTGCGTGCCTCTGTCCCTATAGTGGCTGTAAGCAGGTGGCGAGTGTTGAGTCCCAGGAGGTCTGTCTTTATATCCGTAGTCCGCAGATTGAAGGGGATAACTGTAGTCATAGAAACGGTCTTTGTTTTGACTATTAATATCCAATGATGCATCTCTGTGTCTTTTAGCTACATTTTGATCAGGCACACAGGTGGATCTGGGAGGTTTTCTGCTATAACAAGAAGAACTCTGGTCACTCTCTCTCAGCAGGTCTCTCCACTCCGTATCTTTTGAAACCGAGTTGAACGCAGTTCTCTTTGACACCGGGGCATCCCAGTCTCTCCTCCTTTCCTCTTCCCTCACTCCTGGTTTTGACCACTCGCCCTCTCTTCGTCTTTCATTAGTTCTCTCTCTGTCCCTCTCTGTCTCACTGCCACAAGAGGGAGCCACACTACAGTATGACCCAGAAGAGGCAGAGTTTCTCTCCTTCTCCTGGTCTCTGCCTCCCACGGTCACCCTGTTCCTGTCTCTCGCTCTCTCCGTTGATCTGAGACTCTTCTGTTCATTGTCTTCCACTGACTCGACGTTGGTCCTCGTCTCTGACGCCTGAGGCAGAGTGGGCTTAACTTCTCCTTCTGTCACATCTTTTTCAGTTTTCTCCCGCTTGGAGTGAGGCACCTGAAAAAGAAGTTAAATGTGACGTTTTCGCACGTGGAAAATATCCTGTACACTGGTTGCTCTTATAAAAGTGAATGTAACGATTAGGAAGGCGCAGTAACAAACTGAAGATAGTTTGGCAGCAAAAATCCATACAAGACATTTGTCTTCATTGTTTAAGCAGAAATAGATTTTTTTTAATCTTGTGCAATTCAAGCAAACAGCTTTAATCTCTCAAAACATTACCTAATGCATTTTTCAAAAGCATTACATAGTGAACGCTTATGAAAGCAGTGGTTTAGTCAAATGCACCAATCACAAATTTTATTCAGTTGATTTCAACCAACTTTTTTTTCTTGCAAAAATATAAATGGCAATTTCTTTTCCAATTTAAGAAATCAAGAATGAAACGGTCAGCAACAATAATATTAATAAATCAAATTAATTTTTTTTTTCTCACAAGAAAAGCCCTAAGCATCAGTAGAAATCTACAATTACAGTTAATTTCTTCAAGTCATGGGATGTACAGTGAACAAAAATAAAGCATTACTCCTATAGAACATATTATAGTTACCATGAAAATGCAATATGTAACATGACTGCCACTTTTTCCATAAGAGGAAAAAGCACCGATTTACACTTATCCATTCATTCTCTTTCTGAAATCAGAATATTTGATTATTTGTCTTCGGTCAGAGTTGCACAGCTCTGCAGTCAAACAGGCTTTCAAGAATAAAGATATTCTCACAATCCACAACTTCACAGTATAAATGAAAACAATCTGTAGAGTTTCTAGAAATGTGGACTCTCACCCCTCGCTCTGAGCTTCCCAAAAGACTGTCTGTTGCTGTAAGTTCAACCTTCCTGTTATCTGGTGAGGACTCACTCCCTTTTTAAAAGTTGCAACCTGAATGAAGAGCAGACATGCCTCTGTGAAAAATACAGCTTCCTGTCTAGAAACTTCTGCCTTCACTTTAAGCCTCTAACATAGAAAAAAAGTCTAACTTTGAGTCATCTACCCACAGCTGCCACCTTATCAGAACAACTTGTTGGTACTTCGCTTAGTGCGGTGATTTATTAATTAGTAAGAATAGATAGCTGCAAACTGAGGTCTGCAAGAATTAATTGCTTAGACATATCTGGATGAAACTGTAATTTTCACAGCTGTTGTTTGTGTTGTAGCCCGTGTCAGGAATCACACGGCCGGATAAAATCAAGTCCTGAAACCAGTTGCTGGTGCCGTCATACTAATGCAGCTTCGTCTGCACAGAAAAATAATAAACTACTACATTACCTGTAGATTCAGCTGTGTGGGTTCATTCTGTGTGACTTCAGCTCGGTCGTTTGATTTCTCTTCCAGAAGTTTCCCCCCCGCCATCGTCGCCTCCTGACTGCCTTCAGCACCACAGCTGGTAGTTAAAGAGGCTTTACTGCTTTTACAAACACACACACACACACACACACACACACACACACACACACACACACACACACACACACACCCACCCCCACACACACAAACAAACAAAAAAATCATAAATAATGTAGTGAAGTGATGCTTTAAAAAAATATGTAGTGCCTTACAAAACCCTTTGAACATTTCCACATTTTGTCCACATTGTACAATACAGCATACTCCATTGCATAGTGTGACAGGAGTCACTCTCAGGCCATATCAGACGTTAGAAACACAAACCTTACTGTTGGTCTCACATAAAGGTTGTGCTTCATTGTGGAAAAAAAAAAAAAAGAAGAAGTGATTTTCCGAAAAGTGTGGTATGCATTTGAATTTAGTTTAGAAATAAAATCCAGCGAAAGCAATCATTGTTCAGCAACTACTCACGACTGAATGGTTGAGAGAAAAACATAACCACGTGTTAAGACTGATCCAGTCTACGTTCAGATGTTTTTAGAGACAGACTCCATTGAGCTTAAACTATTTTTAAGCAAAATGGATGACAATAAGATTGTACTGATTGAAGTGGACTGAACAGATTTTAGATATTTGGAAAAACTTTGAAAACAAGATACTGTAATTGTTGCCCCATTCAAATGATATGCTACTTTGTGTTAAATTGACGTCAGACTCTAAAATAAAACATTAAAGTTTGTCAAGTTAATGTGGCAAAATGTGAAAAGTTCAAGGGTATTAACACTGTTCGGACACTTGGTTTGTGGAAAAGCCCACTGATTATATAACACAATTGAAAGAAAAAGATAATAAAGCCTCTTATTAACTGGAATTCATAATGAACTTGAAATAAGATTCAGAATAACTCTGACCTGCTGTGCTTTAAAGTCTCGTTCTGTCGATGGATTTTTGTTTTGCTTCTCTGTGAGCTCGATCTCACAGCGTTGTCTTCTTTTTGGGCTTCGACTCCGTTTCCTCTGCCTGCACCACCTTTCTGTAGCTGAGGTAGGATACTCTTGTGATCTCCACAGCCATCTTTTTCTCTCTCTGCCTTTTCTTCCTTTCCTGTTTTTTGCTCCCTATCCTCCACTCCTTCAAGTGCACAGTGCCATAAATCCAAGTCGTCATCCTCTCTCTTCTTCTCCCCCCCGTCCTTTTCTTCCCGTTTAGGGATTTTCATAGACACATTCTTCTTGTCAACACTAGAGGTAGCTTTGTTTCCTGACTCTCTAATATCTTTTAAAAGAGATAACATTTTCTCCTGTGACTTAACTCCAGGGCTTGATTCTCTCTTTTCTTTTGCTTCAGTTTTTGTACTTTCTTCCATAGCCTTCTCCTCTATAACTCCTGACAGCTCTGTCCTCTCACCAGTACAGATCTCCGTACCAGAAGAGTTCTGTTCAGTCTTCTCATCCTTCCTTTTCCCGTCCAAGTTGATATTAATACTTATCTTCTTCTGAGACATTACCTTTACCCCTCCTTCCCAGATGTCTTTTTTAGCCAGAGGTGATCCTTCACTCTCTTTCTTCTTCTCCTCAGTAGTTTGCGTTCGTCTGTCAGACGACTTCAGGGATTCACTTTCAAGGCTTTTGGGTTCTTCTGCAACTTTAGGTTGGAGGCATTTGCTACTTTTAGTCTTAGTAGGAAGATCCTTGTGTTTTTTATTTCTCTCCTCATCCTGTTTCTGTCTCTTTTTGTCCTGCTCTGATTTTGAGTCAGAAGTCTTGCTGCCTTCGGGGTGCTGGTGCACTTCTGACATATTTGAATCTGTGCTGGGTTTTGTTTTGCGTTTTCTCTCTCTGTGTTGACAAGAGTTCAAACCTTTGTCCTTTCTAGGCTCTTGCTGTGTTTCTAATTTAGTTTTGTATTTGGGTTTTTCTTTCTTTTCCTTGTATAGAGGTTGATTTGGTTTTAGAAGAGGCTGGATTGATTTTAAGGAGTCGCTGGCAGTTCCTTTGTGCCGTAGCGGTGAGCCATCCTTGCAGCTGTTTGGTTCAGTTTTGCGCCTCCTCTCGTCTTGCCTGAGAACATTTATGGAGCCAGAGGAGTCAGAAGATGGCGACTTCTTTGTTTTTTTCTTCTTCTCCTCATTTCTCAGGGTGCTGCAGTCTTCGACCTTTGTCTTTGTTTGTGGATTGTCATCTGTTTTCGCTTTTGGTCGACTTGCTTCCTCTCTGCTCTTTGTTAGAGAGTCTGGTAGACTGCTATCCCTCTCGAGGCTCTCCTTCATGTTGTCCGTCAGCTGAACCTGGACTTCTGATGGCATGGAGGGTGTGATATTGGAACAACGAGAGGGTGAAGAATGGTCGTTATTGACTTTAGGGGATGAACAGCTGTCACTTGAGAGGTGATATATCGGGGAGTGACGGTCATTTGAGGAATTAGAGGGAGGAGAGCCACTGCAATTAGAGTCCTCAGATGTAGGTGAGCAGTCACCCTTCCTCACTGTCTCTCCCTCTTGTTTTAGGTAGAAAGAGTCCTGACTAAACAATGGTGGCGGTGGAGGCGGGGGAGGGAAAGGCAGATGGTGAAACTGGCTGATATAGTTACTGAAGTATTTATCATACCATTCTTGGTACTCCTTTTTCCACTGAAGGTAGCACTGCCTCTCCAGCTCCAGGCAACTTGTGTCACTCAAACCCTTAAGACCTGAAGACTTTCTTGCTTCCCTGGCTGAGCGCTCCCCGCGCCTCTTTGAGCCGTGGATGCTCAAACCCAGCCGCTTGCTGTGGTGGCGGTTCTTCTGGCTGTGGTCCGAGGACGACTTGGATCTAGAATGGGAACTACTTAGAGGTGAAGAAGATGAGGACGGTGTGGGAGAGCGAGGCCGTTTGTAGCCAAAAGACCTGGAGGGGTTGGAGTGGCTGTGGAAGTCTCTGTGACTTGAGTGAGGAGAGCGATGCCTGGAGGGAAAAAACAGGCAGAAGAGAAAAACTAGTGTTGCTCAACCAGACCAGTTCAAGAAGGCTAAACTATATCCAACAACATGTTTAAGGCTTTGCAAATCATGTAACCAGTGTTTGGACTAAATACAAAAACAAAGAACTTGAGACCAGAGGTGAGGTCAAGTCATTATTTTGTAAGTCTCAAGTTAGGCTTAAGTCTTTTCTCCCAAGTTCAAGTCAAATCCCAAGTAAAGACATCAATCTACCAAGTTAAGTTCAAGGTCAAGACATGCAAGTTGCGTCAAAGACCTAAACTTTAGATTTCAAACAAGTTATTCTGGGTCTGGCATCCTGTGCCAAATGTCCATAAAACTGCAAGGAGATTCTTACTGCACTTGAAGTAGTCTTGAGCCAGAAACAACACCCCTCAGGGAGCAGGAGAAAGAAATACCTTGATCTGGAGCGGGAGCGCGATTCAGAGCGACTGGATGATCCAGAGTAAGAGCGGCACGATTTGGATTTGGAGGACTTTGAAACAGAGTGAGAAAAGGACCGTTTGTGAGGTGACCTGTGTAAGAGAGATGAGAGGATAAATCCAGAAACTACTTTTTAGTATCGGTTCTTGGAGTTGATTATGTTTTCTAGAGAAATATTTTTTTTCAGATCAAAGAAAAAATAAAAACAGACCTGGAAAAATCACCACTGACACTTTTCTGATGCTCTATGGACAATATTTTCCTTACATCCTTTCTTACATCTCAATGAGACTGGAGACACTAAAATAAATCTTGGGTTTGCACTTTTTTTCCCCTCAGAAAAATGAATGACTACAATCCTGATATTGACATAATTTCCCTCCAAATCAACAATCAACTAATTAATAGTGAAACATTTGAGAAAAAGTGAATTTATCACAGAGGAACTGGCTTCCATCTGCACCGCTGATCTCCTGAAGTATCAGCCCATGTTGTAAGTAAATGACAGACTGCACCTTTTCTGCTGGTTCACACAGAGTCCCATTCATCAGTCTCAGAAGTCAAAGATGAGGTAAATTTACATTTCTTATTTCCAATTCAAAACATCTAAGTTATTATATTCTCCAAGAGCAGCTTACGTTTTTGCATAACAAAGTTATTTGAAGAATTTGGACAACACATGACCCGCTGCTGGAGTTTAAAAGACGCGAAGAAGCTTAAGAAGAATTTATGAAAACTTAGTGAGTCTTAGTACTGCATCACTGAAATGTTTTAGGAATTAAAATGATAAAACATGACTGCCTGGGACAGATGTCAAACATCTGAATATTTGCTTTACCTCTCTTTTTTCTTCCTCTGAAACCTATACCATTCCTTTGGGATTAAAACAGGGATAGATGATGTGGTGGAGGAGCAGAGGGATGGGAGCGGGGCTCCAGGTGGGATTGGAAGCTTCCAGGCGGGTGTGGTTGGTGGGTATCCAGGGAGGTAGCTGCTGAGAGGCTGATGGGTCGGAACAAATGCGTGAAAGGGCGGTGAGCGAAACAGAGGCGAAGGTGTGGGCTGCAGTGAAGAGTATGATGATGAAGAGGAGCGAGTTCTGTGCTGCTCTGAGTTCGATTCAGTCAGGCTTCCAGCAGGATAGGTGGACATGGTGCTGAGGAGCGGAGTAAAAACATCTCAGACTCAAAGAGACGGAATTAAAACCAGAAACGTTCTCAAACACATACCTGTCCCTGGAGGTCGATGACCCAGAGTGTCTTGTGGTTGAATCTGTGGATTAAAAAAACAAAACAAAAAAAATCGATTTAATCTAATTACTAATCAAAACAAATATATACCAAAAAACAAACAGAAGAGAATATAAAATTACAGATTAAGAGTTTCTGACCTGAAGACGGTTGGCTTTGTTTGACACATATAGTCTGAAGCTCCAAAGAGTTTACCTGAAGAGACAAAAAGATAAAACATTATTAAGAACAGACTTAGTATGATTGTGTGTTTCATTGACATCGAATCTCCTCACTAGTGGGATCAGCTGGGAGGGAGCATCAGGCAAATCTTTATTAGAAGCCAGGCCAGATGGAGCAACAGCTTCTAAGTCTTCGGGTGTCTTTTCTGGTTCCTCACTGAGGAAGAAAAAGAAAGAATAAGCACCACATGAATACCTTCATTTTTATTACCAAAGTTTATTCTGGTAGCATAATTTGTCAAAAAAAAACTTACAAAAATCAAACCTTTAATTAGATTACATTTATTCATCGGAGAAATAAGTGATCTTAACATATTTCCAGATGCCACCATTGTTGGTAACAAAGCAAGCCAGGCATAAATGTAATTGAAGAATTTCCTTAATTTTTACAAATTGATCAGATTTTAATTTTTTATTGATCCTATTTGCAATTGTGCCACCAGTAAGAGCTGCTGGAGATTTGCTGAACAATGTAAAGGGAACTACAGAATAAATGCAAATAATAGACATAACAAAACTTTTGAGAAAAATTAAAAAGAACAAGCAATAAATCAAAACAATAACAATGATAACAGTTGAATGTGTCGTAAGCCTGTCAATGTCACTTTCAATGTCAAGCAGCAAAAATGGTATATCCTTCACCTCCAGCAAACACTGTAAAATTACAACTCATATTATCCTTTATCATAGATCTGTGTTTATGTGTGATTAATTACTTGTTGGATGTCACTCCAAGGCTTTGCTCAGGCTGGGTTGATGTGCTCTCAGAGGAGTTCTCAACAGGTGAAGGTTCTGGAGTTGCTGGGCAGCCTTCGGCGCTTTGTGATAAGAGCGGGGATTTTTCTGGTTCAGGCTTGTTCACCATCGACTCCTGAAAACAAAATATGATAAAAAAAAAAAAACTAACTGAATGCAAAAAGCCTGAAGAGAACCAACGTTTTGTATTTTAACAAACAATAATAGTTTCACAAAAGTGCTAGATGCAGACAAGAAACTCCATGTTTAAGTATATTATTTACCTGCTCAGTGCAGGGTGACTGGAGAGGTTTCTTGGTCTTGTTCTGAAGGGTTGAAGCGGTCAGAGTGGGGACAGGGCTTGGCTTTGGGGTAGTGTTCTGAGTCAAAGACGTTCTCTGGATTTTGCCCGAGCCTCGTTCTTTTTTAAAGTTATTCACAGCCTGCGTTGGGTGTTATAAAAATAGTCAAATTATTGCAATGTAGGCATTTGCATACAAACTGAGGAAAATATATGGATGGTAAGTCTGTACTAAAAGAGATGAAGTATTACATTCACAATGTCTGTTCATTTACCTGTCTAAGAAATTTATTGGCAATCAAGGTATCAGGGGAGACGTCTGATTGGCCACATGTAGGGCACACATGGGTCTCCGACTCAAGCAAGGCAGTTCGAATACCTGGACACAACAAAAATGTTGTGCTTTTCAAAACAAAGGTTTAGCAGGATTTTTATAACTTTGGGGAAGGAAACCGGTTCATACACCATGAGTAAATTTAGTCAGATTTTAAGTGTAGGATGTGTGAGTGTGTGACGCAAACTCACAATCGTCACAGTAGCTATTTCCACAGCAGGGTATGACCACAGCGTCACTCAGCAAGTCATGACAAATTAAACAGAGGAGTTCATCAGGTATGGGTTCTTCCTTTTCTTCACACTTGGGTTGCTCCTGTGGAATAAAAGGAGGCTTCTCCTTCTTACCAACAGCATACGCCTCACTGCAATCGTAAAAAGGGGAAAGCATCAGCTCTTTATGCAAATCTACTCACTAAATTATTTCATCTGACACAAAAAAGTTAAGAGTTCACATACTGTATATCAAACTATTCATACAAAATAATAGGTCAACTTTACTCCACACTCACGCATCTATGGCAGGAATTGCATAACGTCCACAACTGGTCAGCATGACTCCCTTAATATTAGGATCGTCCACCTCAACCATGAAGGATCGAGGGATTCCTGTGCTCTTCTTTATCCTCGGAGGAGCCTCAAAATTTTTATCCTGCAGTCAAACGCTTTCTTTCAGATTTACTGCAATGCAAACTGGATTGCAAACATCCAGTCCAGTGTATATAACCAAACTTTGAAAACCATGAAAAGAAAACAGCAGCTTAAACACATTGTTGCCTCAAAGTTGGGTATTTACACTAATTTCCTCTAAAAATCTCCATGACAAGGTGGTGCAAATAACAAAGAAACAAATGAGGTTTTATGTCAAAGATTCATCATACTCCAGTTGAAGGACAAGGATACCAGGTAGTTGAATACATGACTCGTAACCGGAACTTTGGAGAACTTGTAGACTTGCAGAGTGCGTAAAGAAACATTTCAAAAAAATTAGAATGTCACACAAAATTGTAATATTTCTCGTCTGTCACCTCAGAAAGCTAAACTGTTACTTTATAGAGATTTATACACAGAAAAATATTTCAAGTTTTTATTTTTTTGCCATTTTAATGAATTTGGTTTACAGGTAATGAAAGCCCAAAAATTCAGCATCTCAGAAAATTATAACAACACATCAGATCTGAGATGTGATATCTATCAGATGAAGATGTATGTATACAACCAGTCACTTGACTGAGGTGTGTTGGAGCTGATCCAAAACTAGCATACAGCATCGGCTTGAAGATGGGAGCTGGACACCACTGATTTAGGTTTTCTGTATACATTTGGCTTGAGAAAATTAATTCAGAATCACACTCTATTCAATTCTACGACAGAGTATTAGGGCCAGGTGCCACCATTGTTAGTACTATACTAACAGAAGAATACTAAGAGAAAAAAAATTCAGACAATAAAGTCACAGCATTACGAGAATAAAGCTGAAATTATACGAGATTATTGTAATATTCGTAATATCAGAATGAAGTCTTAATATCACGAGAAGTACAGGAATAAAGTCCAAATATCATGAGCAGTCGTAAAATTTTGATGAGTGGTAATAGAACGGGAATAAAGTCATAATATAACAAGAACAAAGTTGAAATACTAAGACTTTATTCTCGTAATAGTACGGCTGTATACTACTTATTTTAGATATTGTTTCATTTTGTTAGAGCAGCTCTAATACTCTGTTTTTCAATTTTCAAATCATATTTATTAAAAATAAACAAAGACAAATAACTACTGCTTAGTTTTAAAGTGATTTGCATCTCCAAAACAAAGTTGTTGGTGGTTGATACGACTTGGTCATTAAGCTGGAGAAGAACTGAAGGCTCACCATGAATCCAGCAGCCTGGTGCCCTGCAGACAGTCCTCTGGGGTCAACCTGAAACTGTTTAATTGACCTCAGGAGGTTTGGACATTTCACTGTCAGCTAAAGCAACACTGCTGCCAAGAGACAGAACTCTCAGGTGACACTGCTAACCTTTTTATTTCTTCTTAAAGATAAAACTAAAATATTAATGCAAATTATCTGCTTTTATAAGTAAGGCATGGTGCTACAAGCTTCATATATTTCCCTTTGACTGACCAGTAGAACTGTTTACAGAATTTTATTACTGTGCAATTTAAAGGGCTTGTGATAACTTGGGCCTGATTTCAGCAGCAGTCCATTAATTAAATAAAAAAACACATTAAAACACCACAGGTGTGTTGGAGCTGATCTAAAACTATATCAGCTCAAACGTTTGCTCAATCAAAATAGCCTCTAAAATCTCACACAAAATAAACAACAGAAAAACTGAACATTTACATTTCGCTTATCTACAAATCTGCCTGACGTAACCAGAAACTCTTGAGATGCAGGCCTGTCCAGAGAGCGCACTCCATGCACTTACCCCAATCCCTGGGCAGTTCCTGATATGGTGTCCACCATTCCCACACCGATAACAGGCATAGTTTTCTGGAAGGGTAAGGCCAAGCTTTGAGTTCATCCTACAGAATTAAAAAAATGGTAAGGAAGAACATGATTTAGAGCAAATTTTTCAAAAAGTAACTTTTGAGCAATCTTCATAAATTCAATGAGTTGATATATAAAAAAATAAATATCCTGAAACACTCACTTCATCATTTCACAGCTGGACTGATTCATCATAACTCTGATCTTATCCTCTTCTGAGACATCAGCTTCAGCCAAGTTAGCCAACTGCATCTACATGGATGATATAAATGACAAAGTTAGTCAAATTTACTGCAGTTTATTTTAAACTGGTGCAAAGAACCCCCCTCTAAAATACACAAGATAAAAGCTGGCATACCTTGGAGAAAAATGACAAAGCTCTGGTAGAGCTGGACTCACTGATCTGTTAAAGTTGGGGGAAAAAAACAACATGTAATAATTTCCCTTTGGAATTAACATAGCATTTTTGAATTGAATGAACTGAATTAAAACCACTCTTATAAAGTGGCAAGGACTACAACGATGACGCAATGCCCTGCCTGCTTAAGCCTACACACTGATCTCCATGTATAAAACTGTAAACTAACTTTTTTTAGAGATTTTGCAGCAGCCACTTTAAGTTAACAGCTAATTTCAGTTGCATTTGTATAGATCTTTATGAAATAATAAATTCTGTAAAATAAAATTTTAAAAATCTAAATTTTTAACCCCCTTTCCTCTGATCTTTTCTAAATATATAATTCAGTCTAAATACAACTGTTACTCGAGCCTTAGATGTTTGCTAGAGGATATTAGTAAAAGATAATCATTAAGACCAAGGAGTCCATTCAATCTGTAATTGAAAGAATTTGGCCCAGACTGCTAGACTATGCAAGCAACCAAATAAGGGGAATTACTAAGAGAGGAAGCAATGAGGTAACTCAGGAGGAGCTGCAGAGATCCATAATTCAAGCGGGAGAAGCTTGGTACATTTGGGGTGTATCAATTCTCCAGCTACAGCAAAATATATTGGTGGCAGCATCATGCTTGAAGATTTCAGATTTGTAAAAATGTCTGAACCCATATTTTCTGTTCCTTTCACATCTCAGTCTTCAATTTGTCAGTCCATCACTTAAAATACTTTGGAAGTTGTGGTTGTAATGTGACAAGATGC
The DNA here is from genome assembly GCA_903066815.1 of Brachyrhaphis roseni. Classification (NCBI taxonomy): domain Eukaryota; kingdom Metazoa; phylum Chordata; class Actinopteri; order Cyprinodontiformes; family Poeciliidae; genus Brachyrhaphis; species Brachyrhaphis roseni. Next base: position 39,080 of record CAEFZY010069965.1, read on the forward strand.
ACTAACATTTAACATGAATACTTCTGAAAGCCACTGCATCTGTACACCGATAACAGTAAAGAGTCAAAAGTTTGTCATCTTGTCCATGTGCAATTTTACAGCAACGGTGTTCTTTTTTTAATATATATATATTTACTAACCAGAACAATGACTAAATGTCCAAAATATGTCAGGTAACAAAACTGTACAAAAAAAACACAAAAAACATATCCCAGATTTTTACAAATCACTTTATTGAGAAAGCAAACATAAAAAGGTGAGAAGAGTAAGCAGTCCGTGTGAAACGTAAATTATTAAGAGGGGCAGATGCTTCACCTACTGAAAAACCAGAAAGAATATTAGGTCAGAGAACATCAATTTATACTGCACTATTAAAATTTTTTTTACCCCCCCACCCCCCCCAATTTAAACAAAAGTGTAACTCTGAAAAGATCAGCACTGTAACATTTAGGTTGAGTACTGTCAAATCTGACTTTTTTTTTATTTATTCTTAAAGCTAAAATATTTTTAATCTTCCTTGATCAGACTTATGTTTGTAAAAAGTAAGCTTAGTGAATAATAAAATAATCTTATTGTTGGTTAATAATGTCTGGTATCTACAGTCTAGATGCCCATCATAAAAGCAAGCAGAAAACCCAGCTGAATTAAAAAGAGAAACAAAGTTTTTTTAAAAAAACCCATTGGAGGTGGAGCCGTTTTTAAGAGCTGAGGCAGGAGGAGAAACTGCCAGCTAATGGTTGACGACGGAGCCATTAACTTAAAACAACAGTTGGGTTTATCAGCTGTGAATAGCTGGCATGCATGATAATGTCTGACCCACCCGTGCAGCTCTCACATCCCAAACAGAAATATTGGAAGAGCTCTGACAATGATCAGTGTCTGGTGATTGTTTGAATACCAGCTGAGAGTTTCGCAGAAACCTTCCTGCTTTTCAAATTGGGTTTTGTTGCAAAAAAATAAAAAATAAAATAAAAAAGGAATTTCTCTTACACCCCTTACCCCCACAAAAAACAAAAATGAAACTGAACAGAAAGGTACAGTAATTAGCTTGTTATATTAAAGTGTGTGTGCCTGTGTGTGTCGTGTTGGGTTACATACTGCTCTGAGGGATCCAAAGCCTTTGGGAATCTGGACATCTGATCTTTCTCTGAAACACAGAAAAAAAAATGTTTTAATAAACTCTCTAAGATGGGAATAAAAAAACATATTTACATTTGCTAACAAATAGTAAAGAAATTATGCAGCTTCCTTTGTAGGTGGGTGAGTGGGAAGTAAATATATTTTAGCAGGACATTTTGTAGAGCAGCCCTGGACGTTTTCCAGGTCCCCTCTACAAATACAAAGTCCAGGTAGTTGACAGACCCACAGAGGGGACATTTGGTAACTAAGTCAACTTGGAAAGAACTTTCCCAGTGAAATTGCAGGTTAATTAAAATATACCATTATGTCAAATGTACCCATTACCTTTTAATTTTTTTTAAACAATCAAGTTTTAAGTAAACAGAGTATGTTGCTACATGTAACTTCTATTCACCTGATTCCTTACAGTATTTCCTTTAAACAAAATATAACTGTATAGTCAGTATAAAAACGTATTAGACCAGCCATTATCGCTGATTCAGTCTGTTCCAACTAGAACCTGATCTATGACAACTATAAAACAGCTAGAGCTTAAAATAGCTTTGGGGAAAAAAAAAAAAAATCTGAGTTGTTCTATTTACCGATGCAATAACTGCTGTGCTAATTAGTGTTGAAGCAATATCCTGAGTCACTTAAGCAAAGCAGCCTAAATAGCTGCCTCAGTGTACTGTATAATTACCATTTCTGCTGACGCTATCAAACGTAGCTGATCCATAAATCCTAGCTATAATCATTTAATTATCTAACTTTAAGTCTGTTGAGAAAACCCATTTACTTAGGTGTAACTAACTAAAACATCTGGGGAAATCAACCAAGACACTGGAAGTGGATTTTCTAGTGAAAATGTTTAGCACATTACATAGCCTGAAGGTTGTGTTGTTTGAATTCACTCTGATACGTTGGATTAAACGTAGCTTTTTTGAATCTTCTCATTCTACGCTGTTGTAAGCCCTGTTGAATCTGAACCGTTACTCATCTAGAGGCAGGTTTCGGACCGCTAATGCTGGGTGTCGTCTTCTACAGCAGGCACGTCAACATCAATAAGGAAAACTCAAAAGCACACGTACTTGTGGTTGGTCTTGCTATTTGAGCTGGACTTTACTCCAATGAGGGGAATTCTCCTGACTATGACAGAGGAGCCTTTGGGGATGTGACTACCATCTTCAGTGAATTCTAAGGGGGAAAAAGCATCAATATAAAAGGGTTAAAACAGAAAATTTGCAATATTAAGATTTCCTTTCTGCAATTCGGAGTTTGACATTAAAAAAGAAATGATGTAAAAACAGAATTGTGTAAAGACAAAATATTTAGCCCATTTGTGTTGTCTAGGGTTACAAGCACCCTCCAACCCTCTTGCTTTCATTGATCATTGTAATTTGGGTTAAACTATAGACATCTAAATATATTAGAATATCATAAGGATAATTTATTTTACTAATTGAAGTCAATGTGAGACTCATACCAGTTCGCTAAAAACAGGGATAAATTGTCATTATGATAATTATTGCCTAAAGAGTTATCTAATTTTTACAACTTACTGAAAAGTATACATGACTGTATATTATATACAGTCAATACTTGATCGGGCTTCCTTTTTGCATAAATTAATGCAGTATGGCTTTTAGGGGCGAAGGAACAGCCTCGACATGTCACCAATTTAGAATAGTTAATTAAGCTAAGAAAATTTTTTTTGGACTGTGGGAGAAACCTGGAGAACCCTGAGAAAACCCACACACATGCAGGAGGAGAACATGCAGAAAGGCCTCATGACTTCTTACAGCAAGGCAGCAATGCATCATGCACTCCAACATGCCTCAATACTCCATATAAATAAATTAAACTAGACAAAACAGTGGTTTTCCTTTTCTTTTAAGTGGAAATACACTGCTATTGCTTTTCACTGGCAGGTACATCATTAAACATATTTGTTGTTGTGATGGTAAATAGTTTGGAATAGATTTTTTTTGAGGGGGTTATAAAATATAAACATTCATATCAAAATTGCTAAAAAAGTAAGACTCTGAAGCATTAGAGGGGTTATTGCACTAGAATACAACTCAGAAAATATGTGGATTTGCAAGATTATGTCCTACCTTATTGTTTCCAAGTGTGTCACAGAAAAAAAAAGATGCAAGAAACACACAGAAACAATACCCTTGACCTGAAGAAACATGGGGATAAGGTTTAAATCATGAAACAAAAAACAGGTATTTAGGACACAAACACCCTTCATTATACTGCCCTGTTGATTCTTGAGGATGGAGTGGCTTTCAAAAAGTAAAGTAATCATGCCCCTTCATCTTTTCTGTAGTTTGCTCCTTATAACAAAGCTTTTCTAAAGATAAACTTTAAAAGTGGAAGGCTTTTAAACGTGTTTTACAATTGTTACCCATTTGGTTTTCACTTCACACTATTTTGTGTTGGTCGGTCACACAAAATCCAAATTAACTCCCAACACTGATGTTTGTAGTTGAAGGAAAGAAAATATAAAAACATAAAGCATGCAAAATACCTCCTTGAGACAATGTGGGTCACCTTTTGTATCCAGTTCATTTTAATTCCTGAATCTCTAGTTAAAGGGTGTGCCTGCCTGGTGTTCAGTTTGCTTCTGCATTGTGTTTTTAAAAATCTTAAATCATACAGCCTGTGGCTGCATTTAAGCCTTTTGGCCATGAGTAGTGTCTGCCTTTTTCCACCCCTCGACCTTTGCTATTTTTAAACCAACATCTCCTGCAGGATGGCAGCGCTGACACCACTGATCCACCCACGTCAGGCTGTTTAATTAAGGGGCATGAGGCGTGAATGCAACAGGAATGTTTCCCCATTCATTACGCCTCTTTTGTCCCCGGTGCGACTTTTCTGGAGCCCCCAGTCAACCTGAAAAAGAGGTAACGGGAAGCCAGCTCCCATTAGACAGCTGTCAATGCCGGCCCACGTGTTTTCTTTCAAACTTTAAACCGTCAACCTGCATTTTAACCGTTAGGAGGGGGAAAAAAAAGCAACAATAAAGCGTATCAAGCTTACAATAACATGCATTTTTTTATTCGTTTTATTTATTTACCTTCTTTGGTTTGTGCGTTTATGATCTGCAGGTCGCAGTCCCCGGCTCTGAGCTTCTCCCTGCCCATAATCTGCTTCTTCAAGTCAGTCAGCGAGATGTTCGGCCCATCAAAAACCACCGTGTCGTAGCTGAGTTTGGAGGAAAACTTATAATGAATATGAGCCATACTGGAAACGGACTAAAAGCCTGCTTCTGGACCGCTAGGAAACTCAACAGCTGGTAGCTTTTCTCCTTTGACGGAACCCCCGCTTGTAACTGTTACAGAGGTGAGGGGGTGGGGGCTAGCCGAGGTTAGCAGCAGCAGCAGTTTGGCAAACAGCGTCGGTGGTCTGCCGCTAACAAGCTAGGTCGTTCATTGACTCCAACTGCCGGATTTAAAGTGGGTCTCACAGGATGACAACTCCCGGTTTCACTCGGAACAGGTGCGCAGACTCAGCCCGGACCGCATTCACTCAGTTTCAAGTCTAATTTTAACTTTTATTCTCGCCAATGTCGCTCTCAATCCCGAGCGGAGTTCGCTGACAGAAACCACCAGCTGTTTCCACAAGCAACGGCTCGTCAGCAGAGTGCACGCACCAGACCGTGCTGCGTTCACGTAAACTCCAACACCCAAGCTCTGAAACGCGTTTTCTTTATTTTCCCCACAGAGCGGAGTCTAGGGAAACGCTCACAAATGTATACAAACAGTTCCAAAAATTTCAAAACTTATGCCATTTAAAATTCAACCATGGATCCCACTAGATTTAACAAAAATGAAAACAATTTGTCACCCTCCCAGGACATAGATTGTTTATTAAAGATAAGAAATTCGGAAGTCGGTATTCCCTGCGGCAAATTGTCAGTCACAAAGTGTTATTTGGACACAGTTGTAATGCAAAAGTAATCTTTTATACTATATTGTTATGCTGATATTAAATAATTTGGTTATTATTATTTCCTTTATAACTTTCGCATCATATTTTTTTTAGCAAAAATATTAACATATTAGTATGAACTGAAACAAAGAAATATGTTAAAGTGTAGGTAAAAGTTTATCATTGTATAAAGAGGGATTGTACTGATAGATTAACTGTTAAATTGTCACATGATTTGTAAGCAATCACCTAATTCAACCCAATTTTTTTTTTTTGGTATTTCACAGTAGCCACTTCAACAATTTTTCTTTTTACACTTGAATGCAGCATATTCCCATAACGTACGCGTGCAACTGTTTTCACTCGAGAGACAACAAGCAGCCGTAGCCAAAAAACAAACAAAAAAAACAAAAACAAAACAATGGATAACTATTAAATGTGCGTCGTTAACTTGATTTAATTTTAAATAAATTTATTAGTTGCTTTGATTATTTTTAGTAACGTAAAAATGATCCTTTGGGGTTAACATAGTAGTACTCCAAAATATGAAAAGCCAAAAAAGAGCTAGGTATAATAACTAAAACAACAACAAAAAACAAACAAAAGAAAAATCAAACTGAAAATGTCCATTAATTCCTGTCTTTCAGGGGCCCACCAATGTGCCACCTAAAGAACCCACTAGAGGGAGACAAAGTATCGTTTATTTTGTTGTATTCCAACGAGCAGTCTAATTTCTTGACACTTGAAATGCAGCTAAAACATGCTTCCTCATTAAGTTGTATTCATTAAAAAGTCTTGAAAAAAAAAAATAAAAATCATTATTATTGTTATTATAATTGACAGCATTTATTTTTTAATGTTTGATTACATCCACTGTGGATTGAAATGCCATAAAACCCCCCCAACATATTGGTAAATTTGGGTATAGTTACTCACTATATTCATATTAAGTGTACGTTTGAGCTTAAAATCATAAAGCAAAAATTGTATGAGTCAGAGCTGTACTTACATCACCAGGTTGGTGGTGGAGGGGGGACACCATATACATACACATAACAACAAAGCATGCAGCCGCTAACGGCAAGCTGGTTGGCTGGATTGAGATAAATGAAGGGATAGAAAGGACAGATTTGAGAAGTGTGTTCTGATCTCAGCTCTCTTCCTCCTCCTCAGTCTTTTTTTTTTGCTTTCTCTCTGTCTTTGCTGCCTGCCTGCTCTGCTCAGAGGAGGGATTTGCCCTATCTTCCCTGGCTTAGTGCACCATCGTGAAAGCAGTGGGTGGATGGGAAGAAGCAGAAAGAAGAAGAAGAGGAGGGAGAGGATGAAAGGGAAACAGCTGCTGCCTTTAAACTGAGGTTCTTCTTATCGTGATATTATAGAGGATATGTTCACTGACTCAGCCATCAAAGAGCAGCTCGGAAACAATTACACCCTCGGTTTTGTGTGTGTTTTCTGAGCGTGTGTGTGTGGTTTTCAGTCTGTAATCCCAGCAGATGGGCACGGTGTTGAAGAAAACATTTAAACCTTTATGGATAAGTGTGGAATGACAAAAATATAACGTTTCTGAGAGGTGCTGGGGGAAAAAAAGGGTCATCTTTAGACTTAGTATTGGTTATTTGATCACCATGTGTGGCACTTGTGTGATTGTACAGGAAATGGGTTGTGTCTGTTGCAAGGAAATCTACAGTATGAGCACAACATAACTAACTAGTGGAGTAAAGACAAACAGATTTGAAAATGTAACTGAAGAATTTTGGGAAAACGTCTTAGTCAATGTGTGCACAATATCAGAGGATATAGAAGCCATAGGCACAATTTTAATGGTTCATAAGTACATTTGCAACCTAAAAGCAAAGTGTCACAGTGGATAAAGATTGTACTTTGACTTTATTGCAAACAGCTTAGCTATTTCAAGTTGGATAAATGAACGAGTCCTTCTCTCAGAACTCTCAATAAAATGTACTCTTTTCAGTCACTTCACCCATCCAATCGAGAACTTAACAGAACTTAACTATTCTCTAAAATTCAATTAGATTGGTTGGTAAACTTAATACATCACTTGCTTTAACAAACTGAAATTTATCCTAATTCAGCCAAAGCAACATTTTTGAAATTCATTTGGCTTCTGTAAGACAGTCTTATAGTCTACGATTTGAAATAGATGTTCATTCTCTCAAACCCTAGCAATGTGACATTTATTCTGCACCTGAAAAACAAATTCCTTTGAGAAAAAGCTTGTTGCACAAGTTTTCATATCCTTATGATTCAGCGTTAGCATTTAGTTCTTTTGAGTTCACACATCCCTTCAGTTCCAGTGAATCTGATTAACCTGACGTCTTAGACATTTACATCTTTAGGCTAAATCTGTAATTTGCAGAGAGGATGCATTGCTACACATCTTTGATAAATCATAAAAATAAAGTAACATTTTCATGATTGCAGCATAGGGAAATGAACTCAAATATGTGTTTTATGCTCTTTATTGATCCTCTCTAACTGATCTGGAACCTTTCCATCTTTGACCTTTTCTCCTCCTTCCTCTTTCTCTCATTCTTCCATCTTCCCCTCCCTCAATCTCGTCTTTCTGCTTGAGCAACATTCACAGCTCTGAGGCATCTTTTTTTTTTTCACGCTTCAAATAGCCACAGTGTTACTCCACTGCCAGCACACACAGACAGAGGCACTCTCACATGTGCTCATCCTTCTAAGTTTGCCCTTATCTGGAAGCTGCAGCGTCGTCTATTTTCCTTTTTTAGACCTTTCAGAGTAGACAAAAGCTGATCTAGTGACAGATTTCGAGAAGTGATGCGAGTAATTAGTCAGGGTAAGTCCTGGATGAGTTATTTTTCTGCTTTTCAGAAATGTGCAGTTTATTCTTGTGCTAATCCCTGAGTATCTCTACTGCAGTGGTTCCCAAAGATTTTCTGGGCCCCCTATGGATTACAATAAAATCCCCCTCCAAAAAAAAAAAATAAATAAATAAAATCAACTGGCGGTTGATGTCGTTCAACCAGACATAAACCTATACGCATATTTTGTTTTCGAACTTTACTGAAGTTTATTTCACACTTCAGGTTGCAACAAGACAAACTACAAACCATCTTTACAATGAAACACTTTTGTGTGACTGTTTGGTTTTTTTCATTCGTCCATACCGCTTCCCTCGCCCTCCCTGTAAAGGCACTGCGCCCCACACTTTGGGAACCACTGCTCTACTGTGACATGAGGTGCATTAAGAATGTTAAATATTAGTTCTTTAAGAAATTTTGGTATTGATGTCTAGTTCTATTGCACAAAAATAACTTTTGTCTAATGAAGCTAATTAGAAAAGCATTTTCGCCTAAGTAATAGCAAATCTTTAAATCAATTCTATTCCGTTCACTCAAAAAATTATTTAAAAATTCCAGACAGAATTGAAATATTTGTTGCGACTCATATTATCAAAGTTTTTTCTGTTATAATTATTTTATTCTGAAGGTCTCATGATAATATTTGATATTTTAGGGTACTTGGAGACTTCTTTTAGCGTCATGCGGCCTGCTCTTGGGGTGAACTTGCTCGGACGGCCAGCTGTTTCAAAGGCTCTCCATTTACAGATCCCCCACATATATTTACAAACCCATTAAATACGCACAGGGTTTCATGGGGTGTATTCATTTTTCCACACGTTTATGGATCATTTGGGCCCTATGACAGACATGATCGGTTTGTGGACGTCGTCTTCGGCACACAAATTTCCCGTTTTATTTTTAGCCTCACACAGCAACACAATGAAATCATCTTTATGTGTGTTTCCTGCTGGGAATGCTCAGTGTCTTTTATGGGCTATTAGCATATGGAAGACATTTTCTCTCTCTCTCTCTCTCTTTTTTTTTTTTTGGGCCAATGGAGCTGAAGAAAGCAATTACTACAGCACCACGCTGCTTGATGAAAGGTTGGGGCTTTAAACCAGAACATTTGTGGCAGAGGGGCAAACAAACAAAAAAAAAACGGCTAAGAGGATCATAGGGGAGACGAGTGGAGAGACACGGGCCATGTCCACTGTTTATCTGTGTGAAGGAGAGAGGAGGTGAAGGACATGACGGATAGAGAACCTGGCACAATCAGTTTAGAAGAACAAAAGGGTAGAGTCGCCGCAAAACCAAGACTGTGGGAAGACTCCTAAATGCCTTCCTACACCTTCATTTCCATATTCATAGGCGAGATGCTCCATCTGTGACGTCAGATTTCGGATTATTCATAAGGTGAATCTGAACGCTCGGTTAAATCTTCCCACTCACGCGGCACTCTTTATGTGCCTTTCCGTGTTGGTATTTTCAGATGATTTATATAAGGCACACATGTTAGCGGGGTAATTATGCAACATGTGAGGCTAAACCCAAAGCACTCTTTGAGTGTTGACACAAAATAAGAATAAGTAACTGCCTGCTAAGGCTTCGTTGCTCTATTAAATTGCTTGGCGTTCCAATAGGAACTCTGCAGAAGTACAACTAGCATGTGTCTGTTCATCACTGTGTCCTGTAGAAGTATTCATAACCTCTTGACCTCTTGACATTTGAGCAGGTTAAAACCACAAACTTTAATGTACATTGTTGGAATTCTGTGTTATTAGCCTACATAAAGGAGCGCGCAAATGTGAAGTGGATGGAAAAGGACATGTGGTTTTAATCTGACCATTTTCAATGATATTTATTGCAGAAATCCCCTAAGTGGCAAATGCAAACGGCAATTCATCTGTGTGTTTCTTAATCTCATCCAAGAGCCTTTGGGTAATTCTCTGGAAGCTGCCGAGACAAACAGCTCAGGTGAGATAATCTGGTGACCGGACAACAGTTATTCCTCGTACTCCACTTAAATCTTAATGCTCCATTTTCCAGTTCAAATATCTTAGAACACTTGAAATAAGACAAAACTCACTCACAAGTGACTTCTCAGTAGGATATAGGATCTTGTTTTAAGTAAACAATTCCTTAAGATTGATGAAAAGTATTAGTTACACTGGCAGTTTATTTCTTTATAACATTCCCAACACACTCTGGTTATAAGTGAAATAATCTGCCAGTAGAACTAATACTTTTCATCAATATTAAGAAATTATTGACTTAAGATTGTAGAAAGAAAGCCATAAAAACACACATTTCAGTACTTATTTTGAGAAAACTTTTGAAAACCATATGCCATTGTGATTCTAATTCATAATTATATGCTACGTTAAGGAGGCCGTCACATAAAATTTCAGTAAATACATAATGTGACAAAGCATTAGTCCTCCATTATTCAGTTGCATTTTCTCAACTTTGAGCGTATCTGCTTCTCCCCTCTTCCTCTCTCAGCTCTCCCCTTCCACCCGTCCTCTCTCTCTTCCTCTCTCTTTCTATCTCTCCATCATTCAGGGACCTGCACCGGAGCTGTGGAGATAAGCAGACGTTTTTATCCATCGGATGGCTAATGCAGAATGATACACATCTGTCTGCGATTGCAGGTTTAGTTGGAATCGTGTGAACTGAGTCCACTTGCTTCCTGTCTGTTAATGCCCTGCATTTTGTTTCTGATGAAGATTCACTAAAAAAAAAATATATATATATATAATATTTAACGGGAACAGTGAAGCAAAGAAACAGATAGGACATGTTTTACAATAAATAGAAATCCACAACAGACATTTATGAAAAGAGGTTTCTTTATTTTCTAATTATTATACTGTATTCATATAGGTATTCATATTAATATAATGTAAGTAAAAGTGTGCTTTTATTTTTACAGCACGTGTCCATGTCAGACCGCTGTTTGTTGGAGGTTCACATTGTAACGTATACAGTGAAAGTGGCTAAGAGTTGTGTGTGTCTGCGTGTGTTGGTGTGTCAGAGCCAGCATGTTTGTGCATGCATGTGTGTGCGTTATATATGTTTGCAGAGGGCTACTTATTTCTCATCAGGGCTCAGAGGTGTGAAGCAGGAATAAAAAGCTGCCCAAATATCCAACCAGACATCTGTCACCCGTCAACACGCTTTCTGGCGCATGTTTGAAAAATTTCACCTACGTTTTCTTATGCATTTTAAAATGGCTACTCAGGGTTTCAGCTGCACGTATGACTTGAGGCTTTCATTTTCGCTGAAAGGAAACACAATGCCCAGCGCCCCCCAAAGAAAACAGGAGTAACAGTTGTTTCCTGTTTCTTCTCCTCACATTCATCTGAGAACTGTCCCATCCTCCAGCCACCTGCGACATTTCCTGCCAACACATTCTTTCCAAAAAAACAAAAAAAACAACAAAACCCAAAAGAGTTATGCTACTCACTAATATGCTACACTTGATCTCATACCAAAGAGCCTTCAGTCAGTAACTGTGATTTCCTGTAGTCACAAAAAAAACCCAACCTAGTTGAATAATTAATGCAAATGTCACTGAGCCTTCCCCTGAGTTTGCTCTGGCGTTTGTTTTCTAACAGTCCTCAGGTCCTTTTGAGGTGGACAGAGTCAGGTTACAGTCGTTAGCCATTTGACATGCTGAAGTTCTTATTAATGCTTAGTTAGCTACATGTGAGAAGCCAGAAAACTTTTCAGGGAATATCCAGCAAGTCTGTAGAAGTAAATCCAGATAATTTGTCATCGAGTCAGTGCAAGTACTATAACAGATTATGGAGAGCGAGAATTTTTACCCCCATAAACTGGGATAGTGTTCTTTCTACCACAACCAGAAACCAACGTTTACATCAAAGATAGTGCTTTAAAAACCTGCAAATACCAGTCACGCTGTGACTTCTAAAAGCTTGAATTCATGTCTCAACCAAACAATAAGCATCTTTCCCTTTGCTACTTGTGACCAATGAGCTGTCAAAAGGTTTGATCTTACACCTGGAATGTATTGTTTAACTCCCTCCATATTTACAGTAGAAAGTACTGTTGCTCTAAAAGTTGCATTGAAAGTCCATTAAAAGTGCCAACTTTGCATTAAAGTGTCATTATTTACAAAATAATACAGTCAGCACTTTTGATGGACTTTTAATGCAACTTTTAAAGCAACTTTGCATTAAAAGTGTCGTTATTAACAGAATGAGACTTTATGATAACACTCATAGACATTCATAAAGACTCCTTCATGTTCATGGCAGGTGTTATGTCATGTTTATGACAGTCAGTCTTATGCACACCCTGTCAAATAAAATGTTACCTTTTGTTTGAATGAAAACAAAATAATAAAAATAAGAAGATAAATCCACTTTTAGAATCTTGCTAAAAGTCCCACTAGTCATCCTAATTTTCCAGGTTTGAGGCAAATTGATTGCTGCATATTTATGTCACACTGATTTATACCATTTTTGCCTTAAAGGTAAAGCGGAAAACGTTGGTTCCATATTGTAACCCCAGACTCTATGAGTACAGGCGCAGATAACTATGTCTGTGATATTTCTTATAATTTGTTAGCTTTGACATGGCTACACACAGCAAGGTAAACATGTTAGCGCCTAGTAGTAGTAGTAAATCTTTTTGACCTGTCTTATCTCAGAGATTAAATTTTCATATCGCAAGCTTGGCGAACTTAGAAATCCAGCTGAGGTAGTACAAAAAATATTTCAGAATCATTTACATCATTAGAACTGCAACCACTAAAACGAGCTAAACTGTACATGTCACATGTTAGAAACCTAGAACTCCGGAGTCTATATTGTAATTTCTTTGTAAGAACTTTGTGTGTCTGGCCACTAAATAAACAAATGCAAAACTCTGCAAGACATTTCAATTTTGAATTTGACTCAATTTAAATTCAACAGAATTATCACGTTAATAGTTTCATCGCCATTTCATTTTCTGTAATAAATGTATCAGGTCAAAGCAGCGTAACTACAGCAGAGAGGGAATCTGTTAGCTGGTGAGCTAAAAATTAGCAAGGAAATATAAATACAAGCTTTCAATCAACAAGACCAGAATACATGTTTAAATATTGGCTGCTGTATTATTGGGGACTGACGTCTCCAAAGATTTAAATTCCTATAACTGTAGAAAAAAGCTAAAATATCTTGAAATCGTTTAACAGGTAAATCTATCATCATATAAAATTGTCAAAATTCCTTAAGCAGGAAGGTGTTTGTTTTTTCTGGGGAGTAGTTTTGGTTACTGTGGGTTAATGTAAGTTAAACCAGGTTGTTCTAATTTGATACTATAAGCATCTATCTATCAATTAATATTTGTTTTGCATCGCTAAGGTTGAGTGCAGCTCATTTCAGGTGGCAGAATATGGGATCTTGATCTCTATTTAGTGACAATGGCCAAGAGTTGGAACATGGACGGACCAGTAAATCAACAGCTTTGGCATTCAGCTTGCTTCTTCATGATAGCCATGAGCAATGCAGAAGCTACTGCAACCTTGCTACCTATTGCCACATGTCTTATCCCTCACAAAGATAGAGCTACATCATTTTCAAAAATCAAAGACAAACATCTTCCTCTCAACTACAGTACCAAGACATGGAGTCTTTTAACACCAGAAACAAAATAAGTAACATGGAGCGGCCCTGCAAACACACTTGACTTTGTGCCGACTGAGGTCAGCAAATATGAGAGGGTAAAGTTTTTGTCCATTATTCTACAAGATTAGTAAGAGCCACACTGCTCCTTTTGAACCTAAGTTTTAGGAACATTGACAGTCATCAGACTTTTCCCTTTCCTGCGAGGATCTTTCTGCTGTACTTAATACAATTGAACAGACAGACTGAAATTTGCAAGAAAAAAACCACAGTCAGGTCTGAGAAGAAGGCTGCTGCTACGAAGTCCCGTCAAATTCGGAGGGTGAAACAAAAACTCAGTCCACCAGAACGCACTAAAATCAAAGCAGCCTAATCAACTCGTATGGCTACGACTGCCTAGGAATGAGTGGGGCGTTTAGCTCTGAACCAGTGTAACCATACTGTGTCATGGGAATGCAGAAAACGGTTATCCTGGAAGCCCCGTAGCTGATGTCGGAGCTGTTTGAAGGCAGGATAGGCAGGCACTGGGTGCATGGGTGAGGAGAGGCTAACTCCACACGTACACACAAATAAACATCAACACACACACGCACACGCACACAAAAACATGCATACACAAACATGCAGGCACATAAATCCACCTGGAAGCCCTCCTCACACTGTAACCATATTCGTGTCAGTGTTTGTGAGAGTGTGTGCTGGTAGTGAGTGTCAATTGTAGAGTGCACATAGCGAGTCTTTTTGTGTCAGAACTACACCGCTGAATTCACACTTCAGTTCATCTGGTTGTCCATGTGTGATTAGCTGGCTCAGTTTACTCAACGCTCCACCTATCGGGTCGACGCAACAGCGACTCGTCGGGAACAGTTTGTTGTTTTTCTCCCAAAGAAACACTAAACATGACACAGTGATTTCTCATACAGCAGTACGCACTTCTTTCCTGCACCGCACTGGGCAAAGCTGGAGTGGGTGCTGTCTCAGTGTGGGTGTCTCTTCACGGAGGAATGTCTGTGTGTATGCAGTTGTGTATTTATCCTTGTGTGGTTCTGTTTCTGTACTAATGAGGACAAATATTTCAGCACATTGCCCTTTGGTTTTAGTAATATTTTTGAGCTGTTAGAGAAAGGCAAAGTGGCTGTCTGATCCTTCATTCATAAAATGTTCACACTTTTTAAGAGGAGAAATTGTTTTTATGTGGACTACAGGCTCACATGTCTAGTTTTACATTTGGCGTAATCATCAACCTTTCTTAAGAGGAACCTACTGGTGACTTGCAAGATAAAGAACTAGCTACCAGGTGAGACACTGGCCAGTGTCAGATTGTTGTTGACTGTAACAGAACACTTTTTTCCCCAAATATTTGAATGATATCGTTCTTGTAAGCAAGGGAAAAGTGTAGTAGCCATCTATCTCCCAGCTTACTGATGATGTGCAGCAACAGCTAACACCGGTAACATGCTAATACTCACTCATAGCATATTAAAACTAACAAAAATATAGGTTTGTGTAAAAAGCTTTGGTGATAATGGATGACGTATTGTCTTCTTTAGGGGGTGACCCTTTGGTTAGCGGGATATTTTCACTTTTAAACCATATTGCGCCTTTCCAAGCACATTGCTGTGTCCTGTCAGTTGTCAGATGAGGATACTAGTCCAGGTTAAAAAAGGATTGCTGGGCGCTGTTTTATAGATTTTTGGCGTTTCCCCTTGTACAGGACTCTGGTAGTTTAAGTCAGACCTCGGGCGAAGGGAAGTTGTTTGTAGGATCTTGCTTTTATACCATCAAAATAAAGTGATGGGCATGCCTCAACTCATCATGTTTTAGCTTGATTCTGGCAACACAAATGAATTAAGCCAGCTTTCCTGCAAAATCGTTTCTACGTTTGCCACAGTGTCCAAGAAGAGACTCAAATGTAAAACGCTAAACATTTTAAATATGTTTACTTATCATCATATAGCTTGACAGTCTGAGTATCCTGTTTCACTCCCTTCTGCTTTAAACATCTTGCTTTAGAGTGGATACATTGTCCTCAGAAGTACAGGAACTTGCAGGTGCAGGAAGGTAAAGTTTGCGTGTTAGTGTCTGTGTGTACTGCGGTGCTGCAAGTCTCGCTGGGTAACGTAGTCTCTGGCACCAGTGAGGTGAGGTCAATGTCCACAAGCAGTCCGCCGGCTCCTCTCTCGTCTCTCCCGTCGGAGGCGTCCGATGCGATTGAAACAACAAAACCTCACAGCCACGACAAAGTAGAAAAGGAAACTATAGAATAATATAATAGAAAGACTACGACTCCTGCTTCCCAACTCTGCACCCCATAATCAACCCCACTCCCCTCAAACGAATATATTAATTATAAGTATATAGTGTGACAGAGTTGGTTCTCCTCTGCACAGTGGCACCTTTAGAATAATTATTTACTAATAACACAATTACTTGTTGATATCAGAGTATCAAAGCTGAATGGTGGCAGGAAGAGAGTCTCAAAGAGCCCCCTGCGCTCCGTCGGGGTAAACATCCGCAGAGATTAGGCCTCGGGCGAAGTGTCCTTAACGTACCAACCGAACGTCCCGATTGGGTGCAGAGGTCAGGGTGCTGTTTGAGGCCCGATTTAAGATACAGCAACTATAAGCACTGGTAGCGAATGGATATGGGCATGCATGGGTTTGAATGGTCGATGCTGACATGGCTCATGGATGGCAGTACTAAACGTGGCTCCTAGCAGACCCTAAGGACCTAAGGGGCCCCTCGTTATGCTGAGCTACATAGCTACGACTGCTGAGTCTGTAAATCCTACACAGAAAACGGTTATATACAGCAGTGACTCTATGACCTAAAGCTAACCCGGACGCCATGACACACGGGAGACATTTTGACTAGTATTTGGCACTGTTTCTGAGCAGTTAGCTAGTACGCTGAATCTTAACTCCAATAACTTAGAATTATCCTATATTTCTTTAAGGCAGTATTTATCTTCTCTAGCTACTGGAAAAAAAAGAAAAAGCTGGGTGGAAGAGCAACATCTTCTACCTCTTTTGCTCAGAGCATGTTATGTTACCACTAAGCTATTCAGCTGGTTTTAAAACAGTTGTTTCTGTGCAAATGTCTTTTGCTTTTTCCACATCTCCCTCCAAGATTACACCCCTAAAAGCCACATTGCTGCAGTGCTGAGCATAAAAAGCCCTTGTGTGCTCCTGTTCTTTAAAAATTAAAAGCCCTTGCTTAGAGAGAAGTGTTTTTTCCCTCCCTCCTCCTCATCTCTCGCAGCCCACAACAGCGGCTGATTTTGCGGTTAGCTTGCAAAATTAATATTCACAGGTGGAGGGGCAGCACGCGCAGGTGCCCGTCTGCTCCCTTCATGGCGTGAAAGATGGGAGACAAAACAGCAGCTTTGTGAGTTAAAGAGTTTGACTGCGGTTAGAAGATCTTTAATCGTTGGTGACTGTCAGAGCAGGGTGTGGAGGTGTCGGGTCAGCGTCGATTCATCTGTAGTTTGTACAAAAAAAGTGCAATGATGGCTTTGGGAGGCAACAAACACAATTAGAAATATTTTTGTCCTCACTCAATCCTATAAACAAAATGAAATAAATAAATCAAACAACCAAAAAACTGCTGTGAAACTTTCTACTTTCTTACAATGTTATGAAAAAAGATTTTACCTCCTGACAGATTTCTCCTGTTTTATCACACTTTAATGTTCCCAATCACTCAACGAGTTTTATTTCTAAACAAAGATAGCCTGCTTAAATACAAAAAGAGATTTTCCAACATGTTCTTTCATTCGTGACTATGATTTATTAAGTTACAACAGCTGCCATCAAGGCCTCAGAAGAGCCGCAAATCAGTCGCAATGCCGGGTTTTTAGAAATGAACGGCCTGCTTGAGCATCTCAAAAGGATGTAAGCCTGAACTTTGACGAGGACAGTGCAAACCCTCTCTTTTTATTGAGTGATTTATAAGTGGTTATGTTTCGAGTCGGTTCAGATTAAGCAACAGGTCAAGCAGTCCCAGACCATCTGAAAACTGCAGTTTGTATTTACTCAAGTTAATTTGACAGACATAAAATAATAACAATAAAAAAAACCCATCAGAAATCTGTGAGTGGGATACTACACAGCGCTGTATGATCTGTCTTAACAACTCTTTCTCTTCCCAGATTCTTCCCTCTTTTTTTATGGCTTCTTTTTCTTTTCACTGCTATCAGCAATAACGCTGCAGACAAATTAATAAATGCTAGAAGATTAAGAGGCAATATAAATCTTCTTGTTCTTTTTAAGGACTTGATAAAGTCTCACTGGCACAGACACGTTTTTTTTTGTGTTTTTTTTTATCTGTTAGTCGGCATTATTAAACATTTTATTAACACAATCCTCGCACGGCTGCTGATAACTGGGCACTCTGACTTATCTGGATGAAATCAGGCAGCAGTCTTTGTATTTTCTATAACTAAATTGTCAAATTTGCCTTATTCTCTCAGAGGTCTTTGGGAATGATTTAAAACACGTTTCCCAAAATGCTGGGATGTAGAATAATTTCAGTCCTTTGCAAACATTATTACTAAAACAGCATGTTTACACGGGAGGCAGTGGGGCAACATGTTTAAATGAAAGCAGCGCGTTTTTAGATGTTGCGATGGATTACATCTGTTCAGATCTGGCCTTACTGATGGGCATCCCCGGCAAAAGTATTTAAAAAAACCCAAAAAACTTAAAATAAAATGAATCTCTAACCGCAGTAGCATAATCTAATAAAATTTTTTAGAAAGTCAAACTTTCGGCAGCTTTTTCCGTTCATGATGCAATGCGAGATGCCCAGGTTGTTTGGAAGAAAAACAGACCCACATCATTACAGATACTGTGGAAAGCAATTAACAATTTTATCAAAACAATAATAATAACATAATTTCCCCCCCAACTGAGTAAATATATGAAAATTAAAGGTTTTTCCGAAATTTTGCAGAGTGAGATTATGCTGCTGCAATTACAGATGGATACATTTTAACTCCTTTTATATAAGACACTCCATTGGATTCAATTAAAGGAGCATTTCTGTCTCTTTTCACTTATGCAGCTGAAGGTTTTGCAGTTGCTCTAGCAGAAACAACGTCATGTTGAATTAGATATTGACAGGAGAGGTAGCGGGCAGACACAAAAGGTCCTTTTCTAGTTCGGTATGTGCATCTTTTTTGTTTTGGCACTGCCTTAATGTATACTTCACAGCTCAGCGGTCTCCCTTACACTGACTCCATCTCTCACGTTACCCTGAAATAATAACATCCAGAAAACCTAACTACTCTACAAGGAAGACAAAAGCTAAATCTACTGTTGCTTTAAGTACAGGGAAGGTAGGGTGGGAGGAGGGTGTCAGCGAGGTGAAATATGGGGCCACACGGAAAGACATGGAAGGCGAAAGGTGATTTGTGAAGGCAGACAGACAGATGTCTGGTCGTCTGGAGTTTTTTTTTAGGTACAAAAAAATATATAACTCAAGAAGTGGCAGAAAAAACACAGCTGAGAGGAAGCACCAACGGATCGAACGTTAAGATTTGTTGAGTCACCTTTTCTGCTCACTCTCCAGCAGCTGATCTGCAGTCAGCCTCGGGCAAATCTAGGAATCATGGAATCAGCTCAATTCAGTTTCAGCTCAGTTTGAAGTCAGTTCATATGAAACAAGTAAACAAATGTAGAAATAATCACTTCAACAAATGTCAGTGGCACAGATTTTCGTTTCTCTTCTGAACTCAGGCCGATCCAAAACTGAATTAAGCCTTGTGATGAGTTTAACTTTCTCACTATTTAATATCACATTTAGAAAGTTAACTGTTCCCCTCCAGCTCTACTGCTACCCAAAAGGACAGGAGAGAGAGATGTGAAGATCAAAGATCGCACTTTTTTTCTTCTCTTCTCTCACAACTAATTTCACATTAGTTGTGATTTGTCAGGAGAAGTTGTTCCAACCAACAACTCTGTATGTCTTCTTCTGAACATGAAAATCATGAACCTAAATTGCTACAGCTGTCATTTATAAGCGGCTACAGATATAATTTTAAGGTGTTTCAGGCATACATGAATGTTGGGAAGAACTTCTCCATCAAAACCCACCCTGCTACAAACTAAGAAACTCTCAGAGCGCAAAGGATTCACAGTTCAAAGGCTAAAAATTTCACAGTTCACAGTCAGGGTTAATCAAACCCCTTCCCTTTTCCACAACCCTTCGTATTCCCGTTTGTTTGCTTGGAATTCCACTGGATTCTCCTCCTCCTCCTCCTCTTTGACACTCTGATTGGGTGATATCTACAGCCAGATTCCCTCAGACTGGTGTGGTCCTGCGGTTGGGGTCCTTGTTGTAGTCTTTAGTGAGCGTGCTGCTCTGGAGGAAATCCCTCTCCGAGTTGAGCAGCCCAGCCATGCCGCTGCCCGCTTTGCCGCCCGCGTTGCCCGCTTCTCTCGGGTTCAGCGTGTACATGGGCATCTCGGAGGCGGCCGGCCCCGTGTAGCCGCCCTTCCCCAGCGGCGACGCGTCTCGGCTCGGGGCCTCGGAGGAGCGCATGCTGGAGCGGCGGCGGAATCGGTAGCGGTAGGAGGGGATGCGGCTGAAGGCGGACTTCTTTATGAGCTCGGTACGGGACTTGGCGCGCAGCTTGCGGTGCTTCTCGATGAACATGTGCACCGCCAGCACACCCACCATTTCCGCCATTATGAAGGAGAGGGCGCCAAAGTAGAAGGACCAGCCGTACGAATAGGACTTCTTGCTGTCACTTTGACCTGGATCTCCAGAATTGGCTGAGATGTAGACAATAATTCCAATAATGTTGCTGAGACCTGGAAGAAACACACAGAGAAGAAAAGGTGCTTACAGGACACACTTTATTTCACAATAATAAACACAACTTTGAACTTTATGACGTCAACATGAGTCAAAAAGACATGCATTCGAGTTTTTTAGTTTTGAACAAAATGCTGTTCTCATTGGGAGCTTTGTTCAGTAAAATTTGATTTATACTGTAATAGTTCATGACTTGAAAATTATGCTGACCATCATTTGCATTGACCATTTAAGAAAATCTGAGAAAATATCACTTGGATAATAATTTGGATCATGGTGTAAAACCTTCTTCAAAAGGCCTTTCAGAGACAGATACAGTGCTAATAAATGTTAGATATTCATCATAAAACTTAAATTTACTCTTTAGCAGTAGAATACAATTACTCATTATTTGTAAACGGATCTTGATTCTATTTTTTCTGTGATCTGATCTTGTTGATTGTAAATAATCCCGAGAAATATACAACTGTAAGGTTTTCTAATAACAGAGGTAACTCTCGGTTTGAGAGTGTTGAAGAAGTCATTAATTTGGGTCAGTTTTATTCTTAGCGCTGTAGCTGAGACGCTTTTCACAAAACCTGGATGTACTGATGGGATCAAGCATGAAGTGTGAAATTACCTGTCAGAAAGGGCAACATGTCGCATTTACAACCATGGACATCCTGTGACTGCTAAACAGTGGGGCAGAGTTGGTGAAATGTGTCCTTTACCAATGCTATCCTGCTTTTATCTCTTTGCATCACGCCACAGATGACAGGTAAACGCCACACTCCTACACTGAAAGAGGAGCGAGGACACTGACTGTAGCAAGCAGAGGTAGACGCACAGTGATGACTAACCTGCAGATACGAAGAAGATTCCTGCGCTGAGGATGACATTGTGTCTGCTCCGGTAAAACTCACTGGCAGCCACACAAAGCCCCCCCAGGAACAACAGACCAACACTCATGATGGGGAAGATACTGGAGGCGCGAACGGCACCTGCATGCGCAGAGGAAACAGGAAGAAGGATTGACTCACACACAAGAAAATATTTGACTTGAAATAATGTTTATCTTGATCTGATTTGAACAAATTGCAGATTGCTTGTAACGTGTTGGTGCGACTGTCACATCAGAAATAATGTCAAGATGTTGGAGTTTGCATTTAAAACATACATCAACTCATTCAAGCTGCACAATTATTTTTAGTAAACTCTTATTTTAATAATTGATTATTCTATTTATTATTTTGACAATCGATTAAACAGTAAAAAAAAAAAACTATCTGTATCTGTATTTTTTTTATTTAACATTTTAAGTTTGTTCTATAATATTAGAAGTACATTAAAAATGACAAATAAACACCTAATTCAATTTGTTTTTAGAAAAGGAAATAATGTTATTGCCTAGAACGGAGTAACACAGCAATCCTTTAGTGCACTTTTGAAAATTAGTAGCAAAGGTAGCATCTGCAGCTAAAAAGCAAACATTGACATTTGAAAAGCTCAGTCCTTTCTGCTTGACTTAACAGTGTAGAGCTGATCTGTTGATTTTTGTTGGATTTACTGATTAATAATTGGAGCTTAATTACAGGTGCTTAACAGAAGATTTGTTTTCTTTTTACAAAATTTGAACAAGCTGAAGCTAAAACTATTCCACTTCAGGAGTTCTGGGTAAGACATATTTACAGACAAAGAAGCTTCTTTTTTTATCTTAAATGTAAAATGTACATATTTTTTGTTTGGTTGTGGCTCAGAATATGTTGCTTTTTTTTGAGTCTGTGTACTCTAATTAGCTATTAATCATTTACCAAATTAGTTAACTATTACTTCAATAATAAATCGATCATGATTAATCTGATTAAATGTTGCAGGCATAGTTTGACGAGGCCTGATACATGATGTGGTCTCTCTTCACTGCCAGGTGTTTCCATTTTATCCTTCTTTTGCACAATTGAAAAGAAAAACTTGGGGGAAATTTCAATATATATATACCCTATAAGTACAGTACTGTTGAATTTCATCATTCTTTCCTTTAAGGAGTTGAACGTCCCTCTCAGAACAAAGCCACTCAAATCTGCATTCGAACATGACGGTCATAGAATCAGTTTAAATTCACTGTGCTCGGAAACTGCACCACTTAGAGCATGCACTCAAGACACACATGTTGCAGCATGTCGACGCACGCCCGACTGCGCCTGAATTCAGAACATGTTGATGCATTCGGAGGCCTTGCAACCAAAGAGGAGGCGGGAGAGAGAGGGACGGGGAGTGAAAAGATGGCCAAAAACTCAGACAGATGGAGAGTCACACTGACATATGCACACTGAAATAATGAACAACAGAGAAGATGAATATGAAAGTCAGGCTGCAGCAGGGGTGAAAATTTAGAGCCCCCATATGTGCGCTCGACGTGATCACAGTGAAGGACGGCTGCAGACAATTTGTTATGTGGGAATTGTTCAGATGTGCATGTATCTCCTGCATAACTTGTGTCGGAGTCGTCGAGTTTCAAAGAACATTTAGATTTTTAAAAATGTATTTAAAGGATTTTATATTTTCAGCATTATTGACCTCTGGAATAACAGCAAACAAGCCCCGCCTATGTGGCCCACAACCCTGGGCTGTATGTAATGCTGGTCACTAGGTCCCAGCTTCTTATTGGCTAATCCACTCTGAGTCCTGTGGGCTAATTGGCTGCCTCGGGGGGATGTTGCTCTTTGCTTAGTGGAGCATTGAAAACAAGACTCGGGCTGAATCCCTTTTTTTCCCCCTTTTCTTTTGTTTGTGCTTTCTGCTATTTCATGATAGCTGTGAAACACATCACATGATTACACTTCACTACATAGATCCTGGAACTCTAATGTAAAGACTGAGTCTCTATTTTAGTAAAAGTTGCATATCTCATTTGGTGTTATAAAAATGGACATGGAGAATCTCTAGTAGATATTTAGAGGTTGAGTCTGGGAGAATGTTTGACTATTTCTTCTGTTAAATTCTCCTCCTCTAAATAAGCATATTCTAATCAAACGTTGCTCGTTTCTAAAATTGTCAGCATTAAATCACACTACTTCTTAAAACGTGCCTGCATCTCGTCTGCATGTCTTCAGAAGATGCATGTTTTACTTTATGTCAAAAGGCAAACACTTGCAAACAGTGGTCACCAATAATCAGAGTATTACTAATACACATACAGAATCCAGAGATAAATCCTTTCAGTAAGGGATGATATGAAAAACTGGTGCAAGATGGGTTATGTGGAGTTCCTGTATCATCATGGCTTGATCAAAATCCTTCTCAGTTTTTGTTTCACATCTGATAAAACAAGTACAAGAAAGTAATTGAGTTGCATTATTACAGTGAAGTCAGGAGTGGTTACTCACGTAGGAGGTATTCAGCAGCATCCGCCTCGTAGTCTGCATCCTCTGGAAAGTGATCAATCTTCTTACATACGCCTCTGAATGTTCCTGCAGAAAACAACACGAGTCAGTTCGGATCGACGTTTCTTCATAAAACAGTGACGGCTTCCTTGATTGCAAGCACAAGTACGAGATCAGCTTTGGCAAGTGTGTGATGTGGTATGTTTATTTATTTATTTTAGCTAATTGTGAAAGTAAACTGTTGATGAATCCTTTGTCAAATAAATGACATAAATAAAAATGAGCTCCAGCTAAATGCAGACCGAGTGTGATTCCTCACCATCAGGTATCTACACATCAAAACACATCTACTGGCTTTTTTTTAGCAGTAACGCAAGAGTCTCAATCTGTACTTACAATTTGCTATGAGGTTCACTTTGCGTTACTGTGCAGGTCACATGGTTATGACAGACAAACCTGGTCAGACTATGAAATGCAGCAAACAACCTCTCACTTTTTGCAGGCCAAGTTTCAAGCAGAAAAAGATACTCCTTAATCTTTAAGCCCAAAAATAAAGTGTCCCTTTTGAGATGCGCAACATATCATACATTTATCGCTTTTGTAATATTGCTTTATGCAGTTTGCAAACTCCAAACAACTGTTTGGACTACAAGTGCCATCAATTTGGGCTCTCTGTGCCTGTAATATTTGGTGCGACATAAAAATTTTGGAGTAAAGAGGAAGCAAAGTCATGAAGGGTTAGGTTATAAAAACTATTCTAAGCTTTGGTAATTTCCAAAGCTTAGAATAGCTCTGCTTTGTTTCCAAAGCTCTGTTCATTTCCAAGAAATGGTCATCCACCTAAGCTGCCAGGTTAGGAGGATTAATCAGAAAAACCAACAAACTTATTTTGATCAGATGAGATCAAAATTAAACTTACAGACAGCACACTGAGCACAGCCCTATGATGAAACATGGTGGTGGCCGGATCATGCTTTGCTCGAGTTATTAGAGGAGTGCAGGTAAACGTAAATGGGAAGATGGATGGAGCTAAATACAGGAGAATACTGGAAGAAAATTGAGAATCTTTGTGGAGACAACCTTATTTGGGCTTCAACCTTACAAAACACATTCTGCTAGAGAGGAGCAGCTCATATAATTATGTGGTCTTATTTTATGGTTTGGTTGGGGTACAGCGTGCGTTGAGATGGAGCTAAAAATGATTAAAAACATGACATGACAGTCATCATCAGAAGAAAATTGTGAGGTCAGCCAGAATTGTCATCTCTAATAAAAACCAGAGGAAAAAAAAAACACACAACACGGGACAATCGAGGCAGAGAAACAGCAGATGACAGAAGACAAAGCTGGAGCAATCAGGCTGTTTACAGGAAACACTAATGAAAAGTCTTATCAGACCAAGAACGCTGGCACACACACACACACACTCACCCCCGCACGCATGCACACCGCCATGCAGATACGCAAACACAAAGTTACCACATTAAGGACAAAAACATACAGTCACTTAACAGACGTCAGGAATGGAAAACCAAGCTCGTTAACATGATGCATGACCATCATCAATCATGCGTGTAAGTTAAAGTCTTCTGCGGCTACATTTCTCTCTCTTTGTGTGTGTGTGTTTGTTTGTGTCATATTAAATCGGATGCAGTCTCCTGCGAGCGCGCCATGTGTCGCGCGGAGTGACTCATCCTCATCCCCAACCCTTTGCACGCATCCACCAGCGTTCCTGGTGTGTGTGTGTGTGTGTGTGTGTGCGCCTCTGGAAGTGTGTTTGTATGTGCCATGCAGATGTGTAACTACCTCTGGCGTCCATCCTCCCACCCATCATTCAGCCCCATTCACACATGGTCAACACCACAGGGGCAATGAAAGAGAGTGGGATGGAGGAAGGATGAAGCCGACAGAGAGATGAAGAGAGAGAGAAAAGGAGAGAGAGAAAGAGGAAGGGCTGGGTGAAAGAGGCTTGATGGTAAAATGGCACAGGGGAATCAGAGAGAAAAGAGGGAATAGAGGCTTGCGATGAACAAATGAATGACTAAACCTAATGGCTTTTTTGCACTTGAAGAGGACCCAGTACCACACTCAGAAAAAATATTCACAAATTGATTCATCCCAGCTCTCGCACTTAAGGATTAGAAAGTAACCTCCGACTCTTTTTGAAACTCGATTTGAAGAGAAATAACTTTTTTTTTTACAGGAATCAAGGTCTGTTTAGCTAGACATTAACGGATGCGCCATTCACTCCAGCGTCTGAATACAAGCGTACGCGTAGTGCCGCTCCTAATTCACAGCTCTTTCATCTTTTCATTAGCGTTTTTTTCCCCCTTCTCTTCTGTTTAAAGTGCAGCGACCCACGATCTCAGAGGAACGTTTAAAACGATATTCATATCTAGAGACTAAAGGTCTTGCTGTATACTTACACTCCAAATGAAGTGGTTGCCATGGCTACATATACTTAAAGCTGATTTCAGTCCCTCCTTGCCTCCTCTTTGCTCTCTGTTCTGAATGATGGTGATCCGGTACGAGGAGGAGATTTTCAGTTTCCAAAGTATACTAAAAAAAAAAAACACCCCCACTGTTTTAGGGCAGATAGTGAGAGTGGTGATTTAGTTGAAACAACAGAAAATAATTATATTGATAAAGAATTCTCTATTTCAAAAAAATGGAAATCGCTTTTAATAGAGAGCAAGTTCATCACTCGAGAGTCGGCTAACTTTAACATAACTTAAGGAGACTAATGATGAAAAAAATAAGGAAAGATTTGACCAGAAAAAAAACCCAAATGGATTTCTGTGCAAAAGTTGGCATATTGAGAAATCCGGTAATTTGTAGACATTCTTACACCTGTTGACTGAGGTCAGGTCACAGCAGGTGAAAGTTCACGGAGGAAAACCCTGGAAAATCCAACTCCAAAAATTATTAGTATTAGTGTGCTGCGTGGCATTATAACCAGATTGAGTTCTGAATTACAGAACATTCAGTCAGGGAACCAGAAACCAAAATCATGAAGAAAATATGAAATTCAAGATGTGATGCAGTAAATCAAAGACTAATTAAAAGTTTCTGCACACCGAAAGTACAAACTAAAACATGGCTCCACTTATTTTATAGTACCTGCTCCTTCTGGTAGCTAATAGTGTAGATACTTTTTTCCAAGGGGAGATTTTGCTAGTGCAAAAAAGATCAATTTATTTTAAGTAGCTTTGCACATTGTCAGCAATGTATGTGGAGGCTGAGAAAATCATAAAACTGTGGTGCATAGCAATATTACAGACCATGCAACCACTAAACAGGTCTGTGAATTTAAACTGACATGAGAAGCACTTTTATCCTTCAGAATAAAGGTCTGCTCCTTTACCAGCAACTTTATTTTACAAAATAAGAAATATGTCATTTTTAAAGAATAATGTCTGACATTTTTAAGCATTTTCACACTGGACTTCTGCTCAGCTGGAAGAGTTAAGTGTATCGATGGTCCTCAAAGTTTGGATATTTTAATTCTGAATAGCTGGAGCTATTTGTCTAGCAGATGATTGCAAAGTTTTTTCTTTGGTGGTGGTTGCAAGTTTACAATTAAACAATACTAAATTAAATGGGACTGGGGAGGAAAAAAGGATTTAATAGTGTCCCTCTGTTTGATCCTGGTGGATAATTTTTACTGTCTAACCAATTTTACCACAACCACTTCTGTTGGGTTTCCAAAAGGATGTTACAGAAAAGAAGTGAAAAATATCCAGTGAATGTCAGTGCTCTGGAGGAAAATGGACATTTTAAGGTGAAAGAATGGCCAGACGGACTTTAGTTTCCTATTCAGAGCACATATCTGGGGTTTGGGGTTGGTAGTTAATAAATAATGACATAATGGAGTCAGTGGAGTGTGGTTTACTACACCTGAGGTGAGCAACAACTTTAGAAGCTCTTAAAAGAACTGCTTCTTTACACATTAAATGACAAACTGCATTTCAAGTTACCACTTGGTTTAACCAGTGCCACCTAATGTGCAGACAACAGCAGTTTCTCTAAATTGGAGAGCAAAACTCCAATTGAGAGTTGATTGAACACAAATGATCCGCACACTTAAATTCATTCTTTTATGGTACCTAAGTGAACATAAATACTGTTTATCATATGGATGTATGAATATGTAATTGGTAGTAGTAGGGTGGAAGAACCCAACTATTCCCTCAGATGGTAAGATTAGTTTCATCTGAGTACAAAGCATCATCAGTCAGACCTGCCAGGTGTCAGGGATATTTTTTTATTACTTATTACTCCTGCCTTTTAAAATAACAGATTTTCATCAAATGTTTTTGACGCACTGAATGCAGAACACCCTAACACAATTAAATATGGATGAAACACACACATGAGCTGGTCACTTTATTAAGTACACCTGTCCAGCTGCGTGTAATCTGAAGAATTTTAGCAGCCACTAATTGGCAGCAAATCAGAGGGTGCATTTTGGCAACTGGAAGTGTGAAAAACCAATTGCTGTACCAAAAATTCAGAATTCTGGTGCCATCCCTTCCAGCTAAGAAACAGAAAGTGAAGCCACAATTCACCTAGGCTCACCAAAAATGAAAAAAAAAAAAAAAAACAGATTGGAGAAACTTTGCTTAGTACAAATTCTAGCAGCAGCATTCATTTCGGTCTGAATTTGTAGTAAATCATCATAGAATGCATCCATCTTGTCACATTGGGCCCCTTAGCATAAATTGAGCATCGTTTAAATGAGGCAGCCTTCTTGCTGACCACGTCTATTCCTTTTTTCTGCTTGCTTCTTTCAGCAGGATAACGTACCATGTCACAAAGCTCAAATCATCTAAAACTGATTTCTGTTCTTCAGTGAGAGTCGATGAATCTCAATCCAACAGCTAACTGCAGCTAATTGTAAGTCAACATCTACGAAGGCCTAAGAAAAATTATCAGTATATAATGAAAATAAAATTAGTCTCAGTGTAAATCCATGGGGAAACCCCATGTGAGCATAAAACAGGACATCTGACACCACTGAGCACATTGCACTGCTCAGGTATCATTCAACCTTGATCAGTAAAAGGTAATCTGGATCATTTAAGTAAGAGCGCTTTAGTGGTTGCTTATATATGAAGCCCATTTAAACTTAACACCAACACTTTCATTTACAACCAGAACAACTTTAACTTCAACTTAACATGAAACATTTCTTTATAAAAATGTAAGACAGAAAAAGGAAAGATAAAAACACCCAGCATTGCTGTCTGTCAAATCCCTTCCTCTCTTGTTGCGAAAGCAAGATCTGCGTAGGTACATATGAGTCACGTATTTGTCACGTATATGTTTTTGTTGAGCATTCTCCGAATGCTTTATCAGCAAGTGAGTCAGCTGTTGTCACACAGATTTACGTCAAGTGTCATAACCTGTCAAATACCTTGTGAGCACTAAACAGATCTGCATGCACACACAGATAGCAGCAGCCCCTAAAACCGGCAGATAAAACCGGACGAAATGTGTTGGGAAAGATTCAAGCATTTTAACGTCTCTCATCTATTTGTCATGCTTTTCTAAGAAATTTATCAAGATCAAATCAGTTATTTGAAAGTCTGAAAAAACTGTGAGGCACTTAAATTGGCTTGGTAAAGTAAAACCTCTCAGTTCGGACTTACTTGGTATGTGAGGTTAAGATATTAAAATCAGCATTCAACTTTTCTCTGTGTGGCAATCTCCATTTTACTTTCAATAGATGAATAAAATCATTAAAACTGGTGCACAAATTTTCCCTTTTCAGGACAGATGAGGGGACTACTTTATATTTTTTGTCTTCCACGTCATTACTTGCTCTGACTTTGCATTTTCTCCCTTTCAGGCTCATTTCCTGTGCTTTCTGCAGCCGTTCGCTACATGCACACGTACCAGTTTGTGAACTCACACTCAAAGCTCTTAGGTCTCTCAAGTTGTCAAACCCAGTTGGCTAAGATTCGCTCCCTCACTCTTCAGGAAGTTGTGCTAGACTATTTAAAACCAAATCCAAAAACCATTAAGGCTCTTCAAAGTTTTCTGGCTTTTCCTACACAAGTGACCCAGTTCTTTCTATTTCCATAGCCCCAAGTTCTGGCTCTCACACTGATAGACTAACTCTTTCTTCAGAGATCAGCTGGCCGGTATTGTGAAGCGCTCATAAAGTCATCTGCAGTTTGTTTTTAATGTGTCAATAAATTAAGCCAATGATAATAGGGCTTCTGTTTGCAGGGATACTGAGATCAAAAGTAATCTGTAAATTTAAACTGTCTCCCTCAACAGCCGTCCTCCACAATAATTCACAGATAAACAGCCAGAGGGCCTAATGTTTGCTGGATGAGATGTTTACACTGACTTAATGTTTACTTAGGTTGTGGAAAAGTGAACTGGTTCTATGAAAGAGATTTCTGCTGAGACTAACATCACTTTAGTCTCAGCCACTTACATCCAGACGCGCTCACATCCATCCACTGATATGCAGGTGAGTAAGCAACTTGAATTGTTTGGGAAATCGAAACGCAACATGTAGAATCTAACCAATAGTGTTCTGTCGCACGTCAGGACTGGGGCTACATAAAGTAAGCAAACATGCAAAGGCAATTTCCCACATTAGTTGAGATAAATTCACATTTTCCTCACTCCTCACTTGTTCATGTGTACTTTCATCTCTCTCTGCAACCTTTTGGCATCTCTGATATCCAAATAATCTCCAAAAAATTATTTTATTGTACACCATTACATACCAAGATCAGGATAACTTGATATGTTTTCTTAAATTACCACAGGCAGCAGTGGAAAAAACTACAAACACCTCAAGCTGGGACTGTTGTCTACAATTGAGCTAGATAACATTACTCATCAGAGTAGTAGACCGATGGTATCCAGTGACAGTCTTCATGTTTTATATGTTCCCTGAGTTCAACCTACATCGATCAAGAACACTTGTTACTAGAAAAACCTCTGCAGAATGTCATAATGGGCTAAGAAGGTAATTAAACCATTTCAGTTACATCTAAAACAGACAAGACACCAGGACCTGATGACCGGATTTGGACACCATTGTTGTCGACTATACAGGGTGGGCCATAAGTTTCCATACATAGAAAAAATTAACATTTTATATTGGACAACAGTCCAATATAATTACTCTGTGTAATCACTGCACGTATTGTACCACTTTGTGGTTGATCTGCAACATTTCCAGTTTTCTGAAACTTTCTAATAAGTTTTGCCACACTGTCGCGTGTGATGCTCGTTCCATGTTTCCTGCTAAAGTTTTGTGCAACCATGCGACCGCTTCCCGACCCAGCCATCAGTATAATTTCAATTCTTTGCTCTTTTGTCAAACACATCTTCTTGGGAATCTGAAATATAAAAGAAATATGCATTTTACATTCTCCTATGTATGGAAACATATGGCCCACCCTGTGTATAAAGGATAAAGTCCACTCATCAAAATGATAGTAGCCTCCAAACAGCACTATAAAGTTTCCACCTTACAAAAAAAGATAACAAATTTTCACCAAAGTACATCTGTCAGATGTGTCACAAACTTAAATTCAAGCAGCAGGCATAAAAAAACAGATTTGTCTATTCCCTAACGTTCATTAAACGTATTTAGTAATTCATAATATTAGTTGTTTTTAGTCATTTATTAGTGTTTACTAATAAATAGGCCAGATTTTATAGTGCAGAACATTGAAGTTGCTCCTAAAGACCTTCTCTTAAAATGTTGTTGTTCTAATTTTTCTCTCCTTTCAGCTTCTATCCAATAAATCAAGAATGTTGCATTAATGTTCTTAAAATGTCCATTTAACAAACATAAACAAGGACGCAGCGGTTGACATAAAATGCTGACAAATTCATTTTATTTTAAACTTTAATAACTTTTATATATTTTTTTGTAGAGGCTAAGCATTTTTTAAATTCATTTTACCAGCTATGACTCTAAGTCTTTTTGTGATGTAACAAACACTCAAAATAACTCATAAAATAGTGCCTTGAAACAAGGTTAAAAAGGAGACAAACAAAAACAGCACTGTTAGCAGAGACACCCCCATGACCAACTAGCCAAGAGGTGCCAGATGTTCGTCCTTGATCTATCTCGCTCTCACAAACAAGCAGCGTGTGTGCAGAATAGTCAAACTGCTGGGATGGCCACTGACTAAAACGCCACAAGTCACCATTTGAATTGCCTTACAGGGCAGTGTAAGCTTATCTGCGAATCCATACAGCCATCACTGACATATCTGAAAATGTTAAAAGGCTGTTCTGGTTTCAGATTTCTTCAATACATTAAATGGAGAATAAAAGATGGCAGAAAAATCAATGGAGCAATTGTGCATACAGTCAGATTGAGCTGGTCAGTGAAGTGGTCAGAAATACGGTCAGAGCTGGTGCCTTTTTAAACTCATACAGCTGCTTGTTTGAAAGCCTTTAAAGGCTTCGGACATCTGATGGGAAACTGTTCAGTCCATCACCTGGAAACCCAAAGATTGGAAAAACTGCAAACCCACAAAGACATTTCCATCTGGACTTCATGGAACAATTGCAAAAATAAAGCTACTGTTTATTGAAAGACATAAAAGGCCCTCCACACTCTGGAACACGGTGGTGGCAGCATCATTCTTTAGGGATGAATGCCACACCCATTTGGATTTTCACTTTTTAACATGTTGAAACCTTTATGCTTTTCACTCCATAGCACAACTTTTCACTAGTTTGTTTTGATCTATGACATAAAATTGTATTTAGATACATTCTGGTTTCCGATAGTTGTGTTGGAAATTGATAAAAAGTTAAATGGGTGTAAATGCTTTTGTTTACTCTTGGTTTCTGCAAAGAGGATTAAGATTTAAAGGCCTCAAAATTGACAAATTTATACAACTTCTTATGTGTGAAAGTCTGCAACCCTAAACAGAATAGGTTCTTATTGAGAGATCTTTAATATACAAATGGCGATTGCTGTGTGTTTTTGTGAGGAGGACGACCTTCCCCACTCAGGCTGCCCTCAATCAGTTGACTTGTTTTACAAAAGCTGGAAGCGTGTGGCCACATGCACTCAAAATTGAAATGGCTTTACGAGCCAGATAAGAGAAGAGACGAGAAGGGAGTGAGCAAGTGACAGGAAAGAAAGTCGAAAAGCAGAGCAAATTGGACCGCTTGTTTCCTCAGAGTGCCTCTGACAGCTCAGTCTGGGTGACTGTGCCACTTTCTCTCTGCTCCTCTACCTCTCTCACTCTCCCTGATTACCTCTTTGCGGGTGAAGGAGAATGGGGGCGAGAGACGGAGGGTGGGGGGGACTAGTTTCCACGGTGATGCCTGATGAAAGAGAACGAGGAAGGTTCTGCTCAGCTGCGCACCTCTTCCTTTTCTCTCTCCTTTCCCCTTTTTCATTCTCAAACAGCAGGTCCTCCCTCTCTTCGGCTTCCTCAAAAACCTCTCTCTGTTCGTGTTTCAGTTCTTCTCATTAGCTCTTCTCCTAACACTTAGAAAACACCCTCTCATTCCATTCAAGTCCCCTGCCTCATCTCTTCAGAGTTGCTATCAGATTAATAAACGCTTGTTCCAGTTGTTAAGAAACCTGGAGACCAGTCTACATTACGCTGTTGTACAATGTCACATTTCCAAACGGTGGGAATGAGCCCACATTCTTTAGGGAGTCCAGAGTTGGGAAGCTGTCCACTGTTTCATCCAGGAGCCGGGGGCACTGTCATGAGGCACACTGACTAAAATGCTAATCGAGAATTAGAATGCTATTAAACCAAACCACGGTGCCACAAATACAAAAAATATCCCGAGGCTATGAGTAGATGAAGTCCCTCTGCACTGGTGTACTTTGTTCACCAGTGCTTGACCTTCACTGTGCTGAATGATTAATGTTCATAGTGTAGCACGGAATCATAGTTTTCAGTTAATTCCTTTGAATCATAATTTGCGGTGACACTTTTCAATGTATTTAAAGTTTAAATTAGTATTCAAATATCCCAGCCTGACCTGATTATAACATTATTTAATCTCATGCAACATTGTGCAAATGCTCTGTCTGCACTGATGAAGATTCACCTCGACATTGCATGGTGTTGGAAATTAAAACTGCCCTACTCTCTGATCAAATTGGCAATTAATTATATGACCTCTTGAATGCACACACAAATATGAAATTTCTTTGGCTGACACTCAGTTGATTAAAAAAACAAAACAATGCAAAGTAATGTTTTTCCCAGCTACATTCATGGAAATAGCAACACACCCTGAAACTGACACAGTTGATCACTTTGAATTTCACAACTTTGATCTCATATGTAAATACTTTTCAACATCAGAAGCAACATACATACTTCAAAGACATCGCAGATCCTTATATTAAAATTTAAAATCAATAAATTTAAGATCAATTTATTGATTTTAAATCCAGATCATATGTTTTTCAGCAACATTGCAATATTATAACTTGACTTGAATTGACCAAAACGATTAAAAAGACAGTGCTACCGTGGTTAGAATTAATATTTTCTTTTAAAATAGGTATTTATTTTCAGTCCCTTGTTTTCTTTAGTCCGTTTAGATGTGGTGTTCCCCAGAGGTCGCTCTCAAGCCCTCTGGAATTGACTCCAAATTCAGTTGAAAAAACATGTTTTACAAACTTTTCCAGTTTTACATTCATTAGGACAATAAAAAAATTATGTATGCTTACTAGATGATAAAAGAGTAAGGCACTTAATTTTACTTTCTTTGTTATGTATGTAGGTGGCAGCCTGAGGAAGCAGTGTTTTTGAGCTGCTGTCTTCAGATGCATCCAATCATTTGCCTCAGAGTAAAACATTGTTAGTTACTCTAACAGAGGCTTACATCTCACATGAATCTCAGTGCTTGTCAATACCTGATTTTGAAGGTAGAGGGAAAAAAAATACTCTCTTAGTGTTCTGTCAGTTTGCTAGTGCAAATACTTCTAATATTAACCGACCTAAAACGAGAAGTGTTTGCTCTATTTTATGGTCGGACAATAAGAAAAAAAAAAATTGGGCTTTTTCTTTTTACTATAAATGTAAAAATCTAGTTTCAACTATGCATTTATGTTTTCTTTTCCATCTTCTTTTCAGCCATGATCATGAGTCTGGTCATCATTTAAGCCTTTTGTTTTCCATTGTTCCTAAAACTACCTGGATCATACTTGCTTCTTTACTTTGACTCTTCAGCTGTTTCCACATCTCCCTCCACCTCCTACCCAGCAAATGATGAATATTTGCCAGACTACCCCTGCAGCACCACATGAAGCTTAAAGAGCTATTATCTATCTCTCACTAAACCATCCTTGCACCTCTTCTATCTTCATGCCAGTGCCCCTTGCTGTCAGGTGACACTGAAACACTCCATTTCTTTAATCGCCTCTTTCTTTATGTTGTTTTTCTTTTCACTGGTGATGCCGTTCATTGGATCCATTTCTTTGCTTTTAGAGCTCTTCTTAATCTCTATCACAAGACAACGTTAGGTTAGGAACAGTGTGGCCCCTGGAGATTCACCAGAAACTGAGGGCATGCATATCTCATCCATCACTTTTCACCCACTTCCCTTCTCCACCCCTTTCCCCCTGCTTCATTCATGAACATTCCAGTTTCTCTTCATTCATGTTTTCCCCCCTCCCAATGATGTCTCCCTTGCCCTTGTTTTTTTCACAACACCTCAGCACACCTGCAGAGACAACCATTTACTGCTGCAAGAGATTTCACAATGACCACATGCTGTTACCTGGCAAAACAGCTGCACACATTTACATCCATTAAACACAACAAATTCAGCTAAATAATTTCTGCAAGTCTAAGTGATTATCTAAACATACTTGTTATTTGTGGGTATAAAAATACCTCTAACAGCCTTTTTTTCGGGTGTTTTTAAAGAAATACGTCTTTGCAGATTTAGGAAATGCCTATTATATAAATCTCTTAAACAGCCAAATCAAAAGACACATCCATGGTTGTGGAAAAGGTGTTAGTCTATTTAAGAAGAGTCAAATCATTGGCACCAGGCAGAGAAAACATCTAAGGAGATTGCCGAAACCACTAAAATTGGGTAAAGAGCTGTCCAGCGCAATATTAAAAACAGGAAGGAAAGACGGAAACCATGGTCTTCTAAGAAATGCAGGTGAAGAAAATGATGAATGTTTGGGAGTGAATAGCTGTTCAGCCATAAGAGAACCACAAATCAGGCAGGCAAACCAGATAAAAAGCCTAAATTTGCAAAGATTAAACTCTTATTTTTTCACTTTGTTTAATTTGTTAATCCTAAAAACAAAAACAAACAAAACAAAACAGAAAGCATGGAAAATACCCAGTGATGATCCAGTCTCAATTTTCTGGTTATTGAAAATGCTGAATTTTTAAGACTTTAATACAAATTCAACATCACAGAACCTCCACCATAACTACCAGTGGTCATGATGTGTTTTACCACATAGTGATCATTTGTTTTAAAATTTGGAGCATAAGTCCAATGTTGTCAATCTCTTAAGATGTAAGGTAAATAGAGTTACATTTATATATATTTATATACTGAAAAAAAGGGATGTGTGGCCCCCATGGGTAGAAAGCCTAAAGATATAACAGGGCATGGTCAATGTTCTGCAGCTAGTTGTGTAAACGTGAGCAAATGTACATCTACATGTCTCTCTGCATTTCTCGCTGGTGCGTCTGTGCATGTGTGTGCATGACATTGTGCTGACATTGAATTAACTTTCCGCACAGCTCTAACTCAGCTATGCTTATATGGTGGCTTGGGGATATCCCGAATTTTCTCAATTTATTCATGCAGATACAAGGATGTGCATTTGAATTTATGCATGTGTGTGTAGGTGTGTGTCAGTGTGAATGTAAATGAGTGTGTTCCTTTAAAGCTTTGTACCTGCACCATCTGGCCATGTAATAGCCTTCTTTGCCCCCCAGAATGAGGCGGTTATGCTTGGCAGTGACTTTCACGCTGATCCATGAATGCACGCATTAATAAGAAAGGGATGGCACTGGAGAAGCATGCCAAATATTAAAATATTAAAATCAAACATTTTGCAGAAGAGCAGCAGTACTGAAAAATGTAATCATTTTAGCTGTGAGTCTCAAAAAGTGATAAATAACTACATCTGTCCTTAAAGGAAGTTTATTAAAGTTCCATTTGTTTGCTCTAAGATATAACCAATCACTTCATCTTTTGCTCTTATTTTAATTCAGTTCAGTTTATTTAAATGGCATGCTAAGATCTAAATGTTAGTTGGCGTTAACGACATTCTAAAGTTGAACTAAACTAGAGCAGAGCAAATTAAAAAATGAAACTCATGTCAGATGTGTAAAATAAAAAAAGAAAGATTTAAAATCCCCATCACCTGAAAGAAAGTCACGTGTCTCCAAGTGGAACGTAAAAACAAAAATGCAGTCAACATCTACCACTGATTACCACCAATATTGTGACTAAATTAGAAATAAAAATGTGTGTTTCTCTGCTGGTTAAAGACTTATATAATTCTTGGTTTGCACACAACACAGAAGCGAAATACCAAGTAGCTGTGAAGTTAAGGAGATTTCTGTTTTGCAAACTTCTAACATCTCAACCTGTCCACTATTGCTTTTGGTGGGTGGTGCTGTTAATGGAAAGAGTGTAATTTAGGCAGTTTGAAAATGCAATACATAAGCATAAGTACAAGACAAAAAAGGTTAAAGTAAAAAAACAAACAAAAAAAATTCTTTTGCACTTTGTTCCTGAGATTTTCTTTTGAAAGGTGGTTTTGATCATTATGTCTTTAGGGTTTCTAAAAGTTTTTTGACTCAGAAGGCAAAAGTTTTTTTTATTGACTTTGGATGTTTTTTTACTCTCATATATTGAAAGAAAAGTGTATCTATCCCACTTTGTGGTATATAAACACCTGTGGTATATAAACACCACAGGTTTAAAAATGAGAAAAAAAGTCAGAGTCAAGAGATGCAACCAATAAGAAAACACTTCTTTATAAATTAAGCGAAGCAACGATGCAATCAGGATGGCTCTGGGCA
Organism: Brachyrhaphis roseni; assembly: GCA_903066815.1. Taxonomy (NCBI): domain Eukaryota; kingdom Metazoa; phylum Chordata; class Actinopteri; order Cyprinodontiformes; family Poeciliidae; genus Brachyrhaphis; species Brachyrhaphis roseni. The sequence continues at coordinate 76,813 of CAEFZY010069965.1, forward strand.
TCCCTCTTTCATTTTCTGGGGCCTTTGCTAGGGGAAATCTATAGCTGGACAATGTTACTGAAGAGACGTAAGTCAGACTTTCCTTCCTGCACCTGTTGCTCTTTCTACAGCTTCAAACCATCAACTAGGTTTATCTGATTCTGACTGTATGAGATATACCAACACAAAACAGAGCACAGTTGTGAAGTAAAAGAAAAATTACAGAAAGTCTTTAAAATACTTTTTCAGATAAAAATGTAAAATGTGTCATGGCACATTTTGGTCTGGACTGACTTGGCTGATATGCTTAGATCTAAGCTCCAAACGCTTTTACAAATATAACATGACTAATAATTGTCCTATCAACAGAATCTCACAAAAAACAAAGACATGTATAGATTTAAAAAATGTTAATGTCCATCAGTTTAACAGAAAAACAGCAGAGCATGTCCAAGTTTCGAAACAGCTCTCATTTTCGTCTCTATTACAAGATTCAGCTGTCTTTCATTATGAAACAAAAAAATTGCCAGTAAGGTCATTGGCATCAAGCTGCCCGATTTGTCTCAAGCCACTTGTGACATTGTCCGCTGTCCTGAGCAACCACTGAACAGAAAAATTTGAGCGCCAACCCTCTGACAGAAGATTCAAACTGCCAAAGGCAAGGACTAAGCGGATTAAAAACTCCCTAAAGCCATCATTTAGTTACACAATAAAACTGACTTCAATATAACATTGAAGCTTGATGTACGAAGACAATTTGTGACGTTATTTCAGTTTGTGACGTTACTGTGATTTAGTGTTTTTACTGGTGAGGCTGTGAATGTGTATTTTGTTAATTTCCCTGCTCATAGCTCATTCCAACTGAGCTATGATTCTCTGCAGCTCCTCCAGTTACAACAGGCCTCAACAGTGCTATAGGATATTTAAAGGTTGGGAAATTGTTTTTTAACCTAATAGTGCTTTACCAGTTTCTCTGGTCTATCTGCTGTGTTTCTTGATTCTCATAACGTTGTTTGTTCACTGACAATTAAGTAAATGTAGCTGTCAATTGCCCAGTAACAATTTTATGTTGGATAATGCATCTAGATAATATCTATAGCTACCATGTGCATTTATTTGGTCTAAAAGTGAAAGTTTCTTTGTTGTCTAAATCAGGTTTTTAGATGTTTATAAGCCATTTTAGAAGACATGATAGTGATATAGTGGCATAAACTGGAATTAAACTCAGGACTTCTGTTCTACAAGCATTCACTGTTCACCTGTTGAGCTACACAAGAGAGTCCAATAGCTTCACTGCTCATCCTGTGGAATGCCTTTTTAAGCAAATAAAAATGTAACTTTATTCTTAATATGTGTTGGAGACATCCTGTCAGTGCTGTGAGGGTGATATAAAAGGCATAGATGTGTTGTCAATATATGAGAGTGAAGTGGTTCTGATTGGAAATCATCATTCAAGCTCTACCAGAGTCTCTCTTTTTTTTTTTTTTAACAAATTGATATATTTACCAGAATGTCACAATAGTTAGGTTTCTGTTACTATCATTGAACTAAAATTGAAGGCAAGTCAAACCTTTTTGATTTTCTTCTTAAGCATAAAATTATGTAGTTTTCTTTCCTTTGGATTAAATAAATAAAATGATAAAAATACATTTAAGTATGTGGTTTTAATGAAACAATGGTTCCAGGACATCAACACTTTTAGAAATACAAAATTAAAGGCATTGGGTAACAACGTCCTGTGTTGGCCTGCTGTGTTCAACAGTTGTTTGCTCCATTCACACCAATGTCATTCAGCCTACGATCTGTTAGGAGGGAAAGCTGTGACTCCTATTTTATTTTTTAAATAAATAAATAAAAGAAACATGCAGATCCACGTCTGCTTCTGGCCAATGACACTCCTGCCTCAGTCCTGAGGAACGCCAGCTTTAACTGCCGGGAAGGGATTTCCAAGTTCCTGACAACAGGCTGAGCTCGCGTTCGCGAAGACAAAATAGCACCGACTCTCTTCTGGTATCGCAATGTACGGGGAAAGGTGTCTGCTTGCGCGTTAGAGCTGAGGGCTGCACATGAACGCACCGACATACCCATGCACACGCGCACACAGAAAGAGAGAGAGAGACAGCGTGGACCGCGAGACAGACAGCCAGCAGCCAGTCAGTCAGTCAGACTGATCACGTACCTTCCAGACAGCAGGTTCGCCAGAGGCCGGAGTGCGTCATCACCTCCTCGTTCTTGCGGCTCGTGTCGTTGTCCCCGCTGCTCTTCACGCGGCAGACCCCGCGCGAGTACAGCCAGTAGTCCGTGCCGACGGCGATGGTCATGAGGCTGAAGGCGGCGAACGCGCCCACCGTCGTCACGAGCATCTGGACGCCGCGGTCACACATCAGCATCTTCATATAGGCGGCTCCTTGGGTGCCTTATTCCGTCTCTCCTCCGCTTCTTCTTCTTCTTTTTTCTTTTTATAGATTCACCCTTTTATTTTCCTAATTTCGAGACTTGAAGAGAGGAGCAGGGTGACAGGCACTTGAAAACTGAAAAAATATTAAATATTTGCCGAGCTTATGGAGGAAAATAGCAGCTTCGGGAAGGTGGGAGGCTGGAGGAAGCGACCACCGGTTGTCCCCAACAGCTCGACACTGCCCACACTCACTCAGAGCGGAGGGTGATGCCACATCCCGCCTCTCCTGGCCTCATATGTCCCACTTAATATTTTTTTGAAGCCTTCTTTATTTCTGTCGCTCGTCTTCCTAAACAGCCCGCCTCTGTAGGACGAAACGCCTGTTTTCTAAACAGTTTTCGCCCCTATCTCACCTCTGGGTTTTCCTCTTTCGACCATGTCGCTTTAAGCAGAACAAAATCCCATTCCTCAGACGAGGACGACCTGTAGGCTGTCCACGGTGGGTTTTATTGACTCGTCGATATATATTTTTTTCTCCTCTTCCATGTCAAAAGCCGCCACAAGTCGTCCAAACCCGCGTACGCAAAACGTTTAGTGTTAGACACCGAGAAACCATCGACTGTCCAGGATGCAGGCTGCTTAGATGAAAAACGGGTAAAACGCTGTTCAAGTTGGACTGGTCTGTAACGAGCCTGAGCCAGTTGTGCCCGTTGGTACAAATGGAAAAAAAGAGAAAAGAAGAAGAAAAAAAAAGACAGCGGTTGCCTCCCCCTTGTCCTCCTCCTCTTCATCCCCATCCTCCTCCTCCTCCTCCTCTCTGTCCAACCAACTCAAACTAAAATTAACCGCGCGTGCCTCCAAGCTCCGCCCGCGGCAGCGCTGATCGGCGCGGATTGGGCGCGTGGACAAGCAGCGCATGCCAGGAGCCAATCGCAAGCCTCCGTTCTGCTTTGGGTCCCGCCCACCGCCGCAGCTCTGGCCGTGTAAGAAGCGTGAAGGTCCGCCTGTTACAGAGATCTCAAGAGAAGACATATCTGGATTGCAACGCAAACATTTTCACAACACAGCAAGAATGGATTACACTCCGATATATGTGGAGGCCCCAGAAAGGTGTAAATTAAATAATTATATAGATAGTAATTTAAATGTGCCACTAACTAAGCTTCAAAATAAATACATCTTCATTTACAAATAGAGAAAATTCTGTTTTCAGGGCTTGTGTGTCGGCCAGAAGGAATGCGTTTTCTCTGGCTACGGGAACAAAAGTAGAGATGTAAGAGGAATGATTTCCAAATGTTACGCTTTTTAACCATTATGGGAAAATCCACTATAAGGTGTTGAAAGTGAACTCCTACCGATTTAGATGAATAGGCTTTCATCCAGACCATGCAGCGGTGGGCCAGATCTTCACTCTGACAGTTGGTGAGGGGAAAATGAGAGTTTGGGTTTTCTGATTTTACTGATATAGAGAAGTCTTGCTTACAAATATGTTCCTTAAACCATTTCGTGGGGGTGCTGCAGGAATATCGGGCATCAGGATTGCTTTCGAGTCCTTGTAGCAGATCTATTATATGGGTTCTGCTCACAATAACGTGAGTGTAGCAACCAGAGGTCTGTGTTGTTGCATGGGACAACCTGAGAAAAGTTCTAGGTTAGCTTAGGCACAAAATTGACAAAATTTAAATGACTAACTTTACATTTATTGGTTTGATCACTCATTTAATTATTACCACAACTCAACTATTATAAATAGATGCATTAATTTATTCATTATGACAACTATGAAACTATTTCTGGATTCAGGGTGATGTGGATGCCCATGCTGGGGATTCAACGCAGCTCAGTAGCTGTCCCTGGTGCTGAACGTGGCGCTGTTCTCGGTTCTGATTCTCTTTCACTCTTTCTCTGTCTCTCAATATTAGGCAAACTACACAATGAAAAGATATTTATAACAAACCTGACCTTAACAGTTATTACATGACTCAAAGTGAAGAGTTTACAAAACCAGTTTGACACACAACCGCACCCCTCCACAACTCAACTCCACCAGACTAGCGGCAGCAGCGACTAGCAAACACCTGGTGGACCTGCACGTTTACCATCATACAAACAGCTTCTCAGTCCAACGCTCCTACGAAGAGTTGTACGTTTTTTCCCCTCCATTTTCTTTAACATATTTACATAGTTAATTCACTGAGCTTTAAGAAGCCACCATGTGCCTGGAACGTTCATAACACACTTCTCACCCCTATGATTAAGTAAAAGCAAGAAACAAAAAATGTATTTGGCAAAAACGTCTACTGAAGTTCTGAGTAGCTGATTATAACATCTGATTTAATATTTTCAAATGTTGCCATCAGACAGCTAAAAACATAAAGTTATGTGCAAATTCTGATATCTCAAAGATTTATACAAAACAAATGCATAAGAATGGATGGTTAAGCTTAGAGCCCACAGGTCTGTTTGGTGTATTTTTCATTAAATCATGTTTTTGTCTTCATTCAGTGAAGTTACTCACAGTAGGTTAAAGTAACAGTACTTCATAATCATGTTACCCCCCCACCCCCCCAAATAAAAGTTATTACACTTTTCTGGTCACATGAAGCTTGAACAGATTGGTTTATTAAATGATCACTGCACTCTGTATTCCTCAAGCAGACAAGAAGTCTGCAGTCACCTAAAGTGTCCTTTCCTTGCCCTTCTTCTCTTCCTCCCCACTACTCCTGTGCACCCAGTTATTCCAAGTTATTCGCAGAAGGAGGACGACAGACACAGAGACGAAGGCGGCCGTCGAAAGGGAGAGGAGGAGGAGGAGGAAGACGGCGTGGTTTCTGCTCAGTGAACTGGAACCCTTTCTCGCCTCTGGCCAATCTCGGGGAGACGGAAAGGAGGGGAGGATGGAGGAGCGAAAGTTAGAGGAACCTGACAAGCTTGCAGAAATTAGTGAGCAAACAACGAACTATGTTGAAGAGGAAAAAAAAGAAGAAGAGGATGAATCTGTTGCGAGAATTAGGCGTGTGCAGATGTGTTTCTTTGTTTTGTGTGTCTGTTGGCAGATGGAGCAGTCTTCAGGGCAGAAGGGGACATATGGCGATGTGGAATGATGCTGGCATGATGCTCGTATGTCAGAGAAGTGATTTATGTGGTCTCTGCAGACGGAGAGCCCAAGCAGTAGGTCAGGGAGCATGAGCATTGTATTGGTTTGTGTTTGTTATAAAAGTAAGGTAAATTTCATGACCTTGTGGTAACAAAAAAATAACCTGTCAACAGCTATTTTGCTGGAGTTACCTGAAAATAAGCAGAAATAATCTAGAAAAGGTTATAAAAAGATCCACAGACATGAACGTGTCTTTTCCAGATACATGTTTATTGACAACGAGAAACTTAACAAATGCATCTGTATTTATCTTCCTTACGTCAATCTTACGCATTCATTTCCTGCTCCCAAAAATGAAATCTAAAATCCCGCTTCGTTCCCATTGCACATCTAACAACAACTTCTGGTTGACGGTGCTTCCAATTTTTTTATTTTGGTGATTCTGTCTTTAAGCCAGCTGGATTCACCGCTGCTTCCTGGTGGCCTGGCTCTCACCCCATTTTCACAGGAAAACTCAGCTTTCTTTACATTTATAAGACAAGAAAACTCTCCATTCTGTATCTACAGTCTCCTTTTCTATTGTTTTGTGCATATGTATTAATTGTTTTTATTTTGTAACCAGGTTGCTGTGTGTTGCAGACTTCTGCCCAGGTCCCTTTTGAAAATGAAATCCAGGTTTCAACAGGGTTTACCTGGTTAAATAAAGGAAATAAAATAATAATAAAAAGAAAACCTAAGTACATTTTCTTCTATTAAAACTAGTATTTTTGTTAGCTATGTCAATGACTTAAAATCCCAATTACCATCCATTGAATTTTCAAGTTTTAACTGGACAAGGCGTCACAAAATCCAAACAACTGGGATGCTTTTAGGGTTTAAAAACAATAGTAAAACCAGAGAACCGGACATTAAGACCTTCAGTGATTGAAACTTTTTTTTGTGCGATTGCGTGTAATTGAATGAAAAGCAGCGAGATCGGCTCATTAAGAGCGAGGTGAAGTAATGGATTCAATTGGCTGAAAGTGTGTCCAATATGTTTGCTTAACGGGAGCGACAGTAGTGCTGCAAAAGTCACACACACCCACAGAGAGAGAGAGAGATCGGGAAAGGAGAGGGCAAGCAAATAAGGTGGTGTGAAATAAATCCAATAAGCTCCACTGTCATGCTCCCCTCTTGAGCGCTTTTAAGATGCAGTAAATGAAATAAATTAGAGGTTCTTTTAGATCAGCCATACTTGTGCAAGAAAGAAACTCCAATTCAGACGTTTTGCTCAGATTTCACTAAAACCCAGATATTTTTTCCTGAAAGTGGAGTATTTTAGACTCTGCAGTGTGATCGTGGAATGAATGGTTACAATCTCTAAAACAGTGTGATCACATCGCTTTTGATCGGAGGATTTTTGCAAAACCTATCCGTTACAAAGATGTTTCTTTTGACATATTCTGCACCTTGGTCAGAGTTTTGGGTTGAATTAGGTGAAAATAAATGTTTGACAACTCCAAAGATTATTTGTTGCTAATAAATGAATAACTATGCTTTCTGGGATTATCTTGGGTGGCAAATCAATAATTAATAAATCCCTGGAGCACAAAACAATACAACACAAATTCTACACCAGTAATATTTAGGCATCGATCACAAAAACTCACAATAAAAGTGGAGAATATATGAACCACCCAGAAATTCTAGATATATAAATAGAAAAATATTTGCAACCTAAGAAATATGGTGTACTTTAGATCAATTTTTTTTTACAGCACTTTCCTTTTCACTCATGTTAAATGTGGAAAGGTCTGTTGCTATATCTATTATTATGTGAAAAAAGACAACAGTTAGTACAGTGGAAAAACAAAACGTGAACATTTATTAAATTATCTTTACCAGCAATAAACCTCAGCTGTAATTTTCAGAAGTTTCTCACTTTGTCTTGTAAAGATTTTGTCCCTTGCACCGTATTGCCACACATGTCCAACAATTAACCATTTAAAAATCATTTTGTGGATTAAACAAAACACAGGCAGTGAGGTTTTTTTTTTCAATGTAATTTATTATTTTACAACCTCCCCCAACATGACAACACATATTTTCCTATCATTTAACTGCTTCACAAAACACATTCTCTTAAAGTAACCTTCCTGAAAAATCATCTTCAGGTGCAGGACTCAAATGTTGTTAGGAGCGTAAGCTTGACTAAAAATCCAAGCAGAATTTAAAACATGGCCGCCAACTTAGCGATACCTAATCAGAAGTGGATTTTAACGGTGAGCAGCCTTAATAAGGCAAATCATGGAGAGGGGAAAAGAAAGATACAACAGAAGAGGTCAGAACCAAAACGAAGAAACCTGCAAATAATAATAATAATAAAAATAAAAAAAACCTACAGAGAGGGAGAAAGGTCAGGGAAAAGGAGACGAGGAGAAAGCAGGAAGAGAAAAAGTTAGGAGGAATAAAAAAAACGTCGAAACAAACAAACAAACAAAAAGACAGATTGAAAGGTTAGATCAGAAAAAAGGTCTGGAAAACAGAAAAGAGAAGGAGATACAGAGAAAATCCAGGCCAAAGCAGCCAATGGACAAAACTCTTGTGGCTGGGAATCAAACTCATGTTCTGCTTAAAAATCCCATTTAAGCGCACCAGTTTCCCTGCACATAAACACAAATTGAGAAATGGAAGACTCTTCCTCCAACACATCCAGAAGCAGATTAGATGTACAAGTAAAGCCGGGCATAGTCCTTTTACATCTGTGAATAAGTAGCATAATAATCATTTCATAGATTCAGCAACACAAATTATATCTATTCTTCTTATAAAGCATTTATTGCACACCTACATCTAATAAAGAATAAATCCATGTTGTATGGAACAAGATAATAGAAAGTTCATCACATGCATGCATAGTGTACTTCTAGTAATCAAACATCCCCAAGAACTGGTTGATTGTTTCAGCTTTCGGATTCTTTTAGTTTCATTTGTCCAGTTTTATGCTTTTATTAAAGAAACAAACACAGAGCAATGATCTGATTCGTACTTAGTAAGTCCGCTGAGCCGGTGGCATGAATAAATATTCATTATAACGTAAGGGTCTTGATGTTGGTAGGTATTTACACAATACACTAGAACAAAATATACAGCTGAATGCTTGTGGAAGGTCACTACACGTATCTGACGGTATTTTACACGTACGACATCCAAGCGAAACAAATGTAGGCTTAAATCGTCCAAAAGATGAGACACTGTGACGGTGTGTGTACAATAACGACACGTGGTATTTATAATGCACACAAGTGGAAACGGTTTGTGTTGAATTGAAAAAATATCTCATTTTTCAGCGCTCTGCTTTCACCGAACAAATACTTTAATCTAGGATCAGACTCTCTGGTTTCTTTTGATTTGTTTTAGTTTGATAGACGGCATAATGTAAAAAAAAAAAAAAAAAAAAAAAAAATCAGATTTGCAAATAGAAATAGGACTTTCTGAAATTTTTAATATGGTTTCTAATGCAATGTTCCTTCTTTTAACAACGTCAAGCAGTTCGGCAGTAGATACACATGTAGTGCCTTGCAAGTATTTGAATAGGACTTTGCCAACACAAAGGTGTACATAATTGTGAAGCTGAGAAAAAAGAAAAGATTGCATGGTTTTTCTACATGTTCAAAAACAAAATCTAAAAAATGTGCATGCATTTGAATTTATTTTAATCTAATACTCCTAAATAAAATGCAAGGCAACCAAAGGGCTTCAGAAAACTTTCAATTTAATTTAATCTGTTTTCAAATCTCTTAGAAGGCCTCGGCGGTTTGCTAGAGAAAACGGGGTGAACAAGGAACACTGATTATTTGGCATTCCTGGAAGAGAAGAGAGAAGAAAGGCATAAGGTGTCCCTTTTCCAGTCTTCCACAATCCATGCAGGAGTTTGAACTACACTCAAACGTCAGAATAGCCTAGAAAAAGTCCAGACTCAAATCCAATTGAAAATGTGAGGTAGCAACTAAAACCTGACACTTACATATGCTCTCTCCACTCAGTCTGACCAGGCTCCAGCTTTTGAAAAGAAAAGGAGAAACCCTCCATGTTTAAAGAATCAGCCACAAGATGATCTCCTACAGACAAAATATCAAAACAACTTTTAGTGAAAATCCGAGTCCCTTTTTTTTTTTTTTTTTTTAGATTTTTTTATCTGTAAAACATTTGAAAAACCACGTGTGCATTTTCTTTCGCCTCACAATAACACACAACTTTGTGTTGGCCTCTCCTGTGAAATCCTGATAAAATAAGCTTGTGGTTCTAACATGACAAAATGTGAAAAATCTCAAGGGGTATGAACACTTTTGCAAGGCAAAGTATGCTTACATAAAAAAAAAAAAATAATTTAAAAAAATCAATCTAGATTATTAAATGTGTGCAGAAAGCGAAATTAAAAAAATGGCAGCAGTGCTGCTCGTATTGCCGATTGCGAAATTACTCACGCGGGTGCTGTCAAAGCATCTCACAATTTCTGGCGCCTGTTGCATCGCTGGAGCTTCCAGTTCACGACAAACCTGGCTGCGGCTGAGGCCTCGGCAGAAGAACGAATTACATCCAGCAAGAAGAACAATCAAATAAATACGGACATAGTTTTGGGAACGGCTGCAGGCTAGAGAAAGCGATACCGCATTCAACAAGGCGAATATGAAACAGGGTGAGTGACATTTGAGTTGCTGCCTGATGGGTAAAATATTAATACATTCATGATGCCAATCTGGATGGATCATTTCAGGGAAAACCTGGGAACGGCTGCAAAAACGACAGTCGACAGTAACGCTTAAAAACATGGATGAGTCTTTCAGTAGATACAAAGTCGACCACTGTACATTTATTTATACAAAGACGTGAAAACATACAAAACTTTACATAGCTACCTTAACATCATGGCACATTAATAACGCTGTGGATAAGACCTGCTAATTTTACATGAGGAAAAACTGAATGAGTGAATCAAATAAAACCAGCACTTTTAACTGTTATGTTTAAATAATGAGGACTAACTCAAGAAAATCAATTTCTTTCTTGCAGTCAGCGTAAAATGAATATGTGAAAAGATGGAAATCAGAGCTGGATCAGTAGTAGAAGTGCTCATTTTGGGTTTGATCAGATTTCGTTTGGAGAGATTGGAATCTCTTCATCTCGTTTCCAAATCTCCGGAATTAGTTATTAACTCAAACCTAAGTAACACCTAAAAGAAAAGAAAAAAAAACATTTGGTGAACACACACGAAATAAGAACAATTTTTTGCCTCAATTTTGTGCTAAAACCTTATTTTCTACCTCTCTGTGTTGTACGTTCAAGTCCATTCTAGTGTGTTAAATTAATTAGGAGCCACATATTCGGAGTTGGTGTAGGAGAAGCCGAGGAACTCGTCCTGGTCCAGGTTCATGATGACCAGCTTGTCTGTCGGCGTCAGGTCCACGGCCATCTTGGTGAACTCCTTGTCAAAGTTACAGGTGTCCCGGCGGTTTCTCTGCGAGTGGGTTTTGAAAGTTGTGGATGTTGCAACGATGGAGGAAGTGGAGAGACAATAGTGTAAAAAGCAAAATAAAAATGGAAACATTTTTGGGGAGGGATGGAATGAAATGTATGAGAAGAAGAGAGCAAAGTGCCGTTAAACAACTCAGAGTGGATTATCAACTTCAGCAACAAGGTTTTTCAAAGTGCTTTACATCTAAAAAAACCCCAACAACTTAAATTGTAGAATTACACTGCAGATGGTGACAGCATGTTGGAGTAACTCTTTCAGGTAAGGTTCTTTTTGTATTTTAGTTTATTCGTTTTTTTTGTTGAGTTATGTTTGAACAGTTATTCCCTCTGCTTTCGGACGCCGTGCAGCTTGAAGGATTCTTGCTCTTACTTTTTTACTTCCCGACAGTAAAGTGGAAAAATATTTTATATCCGGGAGCAGATGATTAGCATCTCAAAAGCTTAAATAACACCTGAACTATGACCCCAAATCCCAGAGATGTTGAAAAGGAGGCTTTTTGGATGCAGCCCAGGAGGAAGTTCACTCTTGTATTGATCGTAACGGGAACTGATCATTTCCCTGACTCCAACATATTTCCATCCAGGTTTTTAACCACACAGTCAGACAGAGATTTAAAGAGGAGAGGAAAATGTAGTTGATTAGCCAACCGAAGGCTTCAACTAGTCGACTTAACATTAAAGTGTGTGGCAGTACATATAGTGCAACGTAAAGAAATAGTTTGTCCTTTTGTGACCAAGTTTCTTGAGTTATTTCGCTCTTCTTTTCAATCTAGTACCACCAGTCATTTATAACAGTAAATGTTTCATTTGATCAGATTATGAATAAAACTGCAGACTTTTTTTACGTCTTAAATCTAAGTGAGTTTTTTAAGCTGCCACTGCAGTGAAAGCACCGGGCAAAACAAGATGTTTGTAAAGCGTGATAAGATTCAGTCCTTAGGCTATCTGGAGGTTTCAACTACAAGCGAACACAAATGTATGCGTTTATCTTGCTTGATGTCGTAATGCGCCTTCAGCCAAAAACAAAAATCCTCACCTCACATGTCTGAGCTGAGTTAAAAATGTTTCAAAGCACGAAGTGATGAAATTACACACCAAGAGAGAGAACTTGTAAAAGTCACATAAGCAGCTTGGTGTCGTAGATACAGGAGAAAACCTCCAGGTGTGAATCTGTGTCAGTGCTTGACAGAAAACATCGGTGAGTTGTGGGTTTTAATACAAGCAGCGCGGCTCTCCACCTGACTCGTCTGGGGCGGCACAAGTCGTCTGTCAGTTTGCATCCTGAAGGAGTTTTCTATTGCTTATATCCGTGTGTAAGCAATGGGGAGTGGAAAGGGAAAAGCTGAGAAAAAACATGTCTGAAATTAGTGTTATGACTCAAGGTTATGGTTAGTAGTTCACATCTTTAGTAATGAACTGGGACCAAGTTTGATTATCCAAGCTCTACATGTTGTCGTAAATTGTTTTTTCCGTTTATTTCCTCAGTGATTAACATAATTTGTGTTTCAGTTCTGAAAACATCGACCTTTTAAACAGCCAATTGTGGTTTATCTACTGTATCCTACATTTTTTCAAGCATAAAAATACTTTATCGCACACATTGGGCCACATCTGAATATTTTATTCATATTTATGAAACATTTATAAATTAAATATATGTTGTGAACTTAAAATGAGCAAAATTCATGCATGGCTAATGGTTTCAGTGGTACCAGCATAAAAGTTACACATTATGCATCAACGCAACCTAAAGTGCTTCTACAGAAATTCTCACAATTGCATGTATTTCCAGGAAAGGCACTGGTGCATTACTTACCTCTATAATGCCTGGTATCTCTCTGTGGAGGCCTTGGAAAACATATGACCAACAACATCAGTGTTTAGATTGTGTGACAAATATTATCGTGTTGAGGCACCAAAAAGATGTTCGACATTGAAGAAGATTTAACGTAACTGCAGTAGTTTGGCGTTTGAAGTGGGAACTTGAGAGTTGTACTATGGATCTATGACCTCCTTTGTTTAAGATAGTAAAACATTATACCAAAAAAATCCAATCTAACGCAATTTAGTACAAAGTTCTTTGGATAAATCTTCATTCAAGTCATGTGTCATTACATTTTCACAAATAAAAACGTGGTGGATATCCAAATGTAACAGAAAAATCTTTTGATTTTAGACACCATTGATTTAAAGGTTGCACCTGGATTTTGTGCTATACTCTCAAAACGAAAGCATTCAGAAGCTGATTATAGGGTCGATACGTGTAAATAAGGGGAGAATCCCTCGTACAAAAGATCGCGAAATGTAAATACTGAGAGCAATATGAGAACATGAGAGAATTTCCAAGGCAACATACTGTAAATCAAGAGAGGAGAGAGAAAAAGAGAGAAAGAGAAACATTGGAGAGACTGTAGACAACTGTGACTCAGAGGGAAGCATGTTTGTGTAGCAATAGTAGCAGAAGGGTTCTCCTGGACAGGAAAGTGTCATTGCACATTTCGCCTCAGTAAGCATGTGGTGTAGAAAAAAAAACAAAACAAGAAAAAGAAAAAGGCTGTTAGAAATGGAGAGAGGAGGGGCAGAACGTTCTGAATGCAGTAAATAAAAACTGCAGCCTTTCGATTCATTTTCAAACACACAAGGGCTGTCATCCTGTCATAACTGCAGCTTATAGGGGTTGAATACGCGACCAAGGAGACGGTGGCATTCCCGCCTAAAGCGCTCTACTCTCTCTCTAGAGCAGGGGTCGCGGCTCTTTAGCGCCGCCCTAGTGACACTCTGGAGCTTTTTCAAAAATGTTTCAAAGTGGAAAAGGATGGGGGTGGGAAATATATTTTTTGTTTTAATATGGCTTCTATAGGAGGACAAATATGACACAATCATTCTTAACGTTTTCCAGTGCTATAAAAATGTGTAGAATAAATATAAAGTTGCAACATTTCTGTCAACGAAGCCTGTGACGTTTCTTCCAGCTGGGTGGGGCGCGAGGCAGGTGGCTGTTGTAAACAACCTGACAGGTGTGCGGTGTTGCCATGGAGAGCGGAAGAGGAAAATAGCCGAGGGGAGATTCTATAATTCTTGGACCGAATCATTTGCATTCATTGCCAATGCAGAAGGATTACCTGAATGTTTGCTCTACCGAGAAGTTGTCAAATAGCGAAAAGAGTACCGTACTTTCCGGACTATAGAGCACACCTTAATATAAGCCTCACGTACATTTTTTTAAAAAAATAACTGGAAACATACTACACACATAAGCCGCATGGTTCAAAGCGTGGGGATAAAGTAGCGGCTTATAGTCTGAACAATACGGTAATGTGGAAAGGCATTTCCAAGGGAGGCGCTACTTTAGCTGCAGAGTCAAGATTAAAGTTACATCCGTAAACAGACGTCACATTAAACACATAATCACAATCCTGCCATAGGCACATACATTTAGTAACAAAGTGGTTGTTTTGATAAATCGGTTAGTGATTTTTGTCAGTATATATTTAGAATGACACTTAACGATATTATTGTGGGAAAACAACCCTTTCCCTGTTGATCTTCATAATAAAAATGACATCAAAAATCAGATTTCTTTAATTTTATCAATGCAACGAAACACAATACATTAATATTGTATCGGAAGGTAAACTTAAAGCACCGTCGTACAACAGAGTCACGTGGTGCGTCATTCCGTCCAGGACGCACTGCAGGGAAAATAAACAGTTAATCATGAATACTAATTATGTATACACTTAGTCATTTTGATAATAGGCTAATAGAAACACTTAAAGCCTGTTTTGCCTTCATTATAAGCCTTATAAAAGGCTTTTAATTGTTTGTGGCTCCAGACAGATTTGTTGTTTTGGTCCAAAATGACTCTTTCAGCATGTTGGGATGCTGACTCCTGCTCTAGAGAGGACAGGGAAAGCCACACTCAGGAAATTTGCCTTAGTACATTTCTGAAGATATGAAAGACGAGTTGGTATCTGTTGGCCATTCAGCAACCCTGAGGGCTGATTGGATCACTTGCTACGATCTCCTCCGTTCTTCGCCGATCGGCTTCTAAAGGCACTTCGTGGACTAATTTGACATTAAGCAGACAGAGGTGATGTGAAGGTTCAGGCGTGCTCGTAAATCCAGGAAGCAATTAAAGAAGAATCTGGAGATCAATCCTGACAGAACATTCGCCGCGTTTTGTTATTGAAGCAGCGGGTGTTTTTGTTCAGCTACAGGGAGACGTGAGGGGGGCAAGGCTTTAGGGAGCGACTCCAACAGAAACTAATTACCACAGCTGTGGTTCATTTCTAATTAGTTTCTCCCTCTTTCATGCAGCAGCAGCGAGCTGGGGACCTGGTCGGAGCCTGACAGCCGCCGCGTTCGCTGCCAGGCTTCCTGCGTTTCCTTTCAAAGTAGAACAACATGCTGACAGAATGCATCGTTTCCACAGTTACCCTGCCTGTGGACTCTACACGACCACAGAGATTTTAAAGAACTTTTTGTATATTCGTGGTTGGATGTCAGCACAGGTTTGATAATTGTTCAACTGATGTTCTGGTAAAGGTGGTTTATTCTGTCCTGACACAGCAGAACAATGTTTAAGCTTCTTCCATGCACTATATACAAAACATTATTTTCTTTTCCTAATAGCTAATTAACAGCTCTTTACTTCTCTCAGTTTTATTCGAAGACCTTGTAGTGTCTCGGTTTTCTAAATAAAATATCAAATAATGGAATAGTGTAAGAAATAGTTTTTATTTCTACTTGTAATAACAGGACTACTATATTATAAATCTAACACAAGATTAATGCTTTTGTATTTTTCGCCTCTCTATATTATTCCCTTTCACGACTTGAGGATCTCAAGATGTTGTGTAGCTTTTTTTTTTTACTTGTAGAGATTACAGTCTCAGTTTTCTGTCATCAAAACAGAAAACCACACAGAATACAGAGTGCTAATTTCTTGGTCCGTTTCTTGGGGTTTTTCCCAGGTTTTAATGTCTTACTGGCTCCTAAGTTTTTCCTCAAATAAGAATCGTAACATGCACATTTGCAAAAACCTGATTTAAATCTCACTGTCCCATTCATGTGGATGAAGAAAGCTGGACATGCTAAGTGCTGCATGGACCAGTCGGTGCTCATCCCTCCTGGTAGCAGTTGAAGCCGTTAATGATCTGATGGGTCAGCTCCTACTCGCATGGCGATAAGCACGACTCCACTAAATTTCCCAAGAAGACTGTTTGCGCGTTCATATATCAAGCATGCATGTACAGATTAGCACAGCTGCCAGCAATGCAGACCAGATCATAATGTGCTCCATTTCAGCCTGCTTCAGTTGCAGTTTTCGCTGAGAGGCACAGAGAGAGAAAGAGAGAGAGAGAAAACAAAATCAGCATCGGACAGATGGTGAGATGAATATCAGAGGCCTTCGGTGTTGATGCACAGATAGAAAACTCTGAGTAAACAGCAGCAAGACGGTTAATAAACACAAGCAGCTCTCACGTCGCTATGCTTTTTTGGAAGTAGCGGCTTTAATGGAGTCTCTACTTTCCTTCCTTCCTTCTCCTCCCTCCGCCTCTCTTTCTCTCCACGTCTTTTACGTGACGAGCGGATTAGCGGGAGACGCTGTCCGCCGAGGATGCGGGGAGAGAGTGGGGAGGGACCGAGGAGAGAGGAGGTGAAGTGGGAAGGAGAGGAGGGCGAATAAAAAAAAAAAAAAAAAAAGGCGGTATCGAACGCTGACCTGTTTCGGGCTGATAAGCGGCTGCCGCATTGTGCCAGAGCCACTGGCTTTAATTTGAGGGGCCGCAACATTTGGAATTAATTATCGCACAATACAGCAGCTCTGCGCCTCACACTGTACGCCGAATATTACATCCAACCCAATGCAAACTTTATACAGCTTATGCGCTGGAATTTACTGTTGCGAAGGAGAGGACTCCCTCCTGCTTTATAGTGAATCTGGATGAAATACAGATGTTAGCATGTAGCTGAAAAATATGGGTTCTGTGCTGTTCAAGAGTAACAACAAAATTTAATATGCGCAAAAAGCAAGTAAACCACGTTTCATAGTCACATTGACGTTGTATTTCATATTACTAAGAAGGACCGATGTTCCCAACACTGTGGCTGCACAGTGGCGCAGATGGTAGCACTGTTGCCTTGCAGCAAGAAGGTCCTGGGTTCGATTCTTTCTGCACGGAGTTTGCATGTTCTCCCTGTGCTTGGGTGGGTTCTCTCCGGGTACTCCAGCTTCCTCCCACAGTCCAAAAACACGACTGTTTGAGTGTGAGGTGTGAATGTGTGTGCATGGTTGTTTGTCCTGTCTATGTCTGTGTTGCCCTGCAGCAGACTGGCAACCTGTCCAGGGTGAACCCTGCCTCTCGCTCAGAACTTTAGCTGGAGCTCCCGACCCCACTAGGGACAAGGGTGTAAGAAAATTGATGGATGGATGGATGGATGGATGTTCACTGGCTGGACGCTTAAAAGTTGCATAAAATGAAAACACATGGCATGTCTTGCCAATGTGTTCTTCCTTGACCACTTCTCTTTCTGCACTGGTTCATGTGAGCGGTCACTCAGCTGTGTATCATTGGTCAAGTTGCCACTGGAGACACATCTTGAACATCGAAAGGAGACAATATTCACGAGTTTAAGTCTCTGGAAGTACCAGGCGTTGTTGTGTTCAGTGTAGCTCCATCTTAAAACAATAATTTGCTAACATATCTATCAGAAACCTACCCAGCCAGTAGACTAGCTAACATGTGATAATTATGCTTTCCAGTCTAAAGCTAACACTCTACAATGAAGGATACTCTATAGTTTAATTTGATCCCTGTATATGTGTGTAAACAAAAAAAAATAATGCTGAAAAGTAATGCAATCAATATATTAGTGTTATTTGAAGGGCAGATATTAATGGTGCTACTATGACACCATGGTACTTTTACGCCATCAGAATATTATTGTGACCTAAGTCTAAATAGCCATAATATACTGAATATGAGACATGTTGCAATGATGAGCAAGTAACATATTGAATTATTAATAATGCTGTGACACTTGTAAAATTGTTTGACAAAGTCTGTTGCAAATGTGCATCTTTGCAGTGGAATGTGTCAGATCAGGGACATAGTCTCCACAAAACAAATCTTCTGCAAATGCTGCATCTTTTTACAGGCTGACGATTAAATATGTCGGTATATACAAGCTTAAACAGAGCTGGTAGGATAATTTTATTAAAACACGATAAGCCGTTCACATTTGTTTTCAGCTTTTATAATCAATGAGCCCTTTGCTGCTTCCAGCTTGTTATTTAATTCACATGGAGGAATTTATCTTCTGCTCTGACTGTGAGCAACAACAAGTTTTTTTTCTTAAATGTCAAACTATTAACCTAAGGTAAATCGTGCATCATTTCAGACAGGAAAACAAAACACTATGTCAATGCAAGAAACTTTTCACTTTGTTTCGATCATCAATAAAATTCATGATGACTCAGCTTACCAGACAGAACCAGATCATTTTTATGAAACATCACAGATTCAATCAATATTCATGTATAAATCAAGTTACCGTATGGAAAATATATGTAAGGTTTTTATATAGAAAGGGGATGCTTAGCTTCTTAAGAAAAGAAAAACAGAACGATTAAATAAAGAGTACATAAAACAGAATATGGGCCATGTACCCAAGATGAAGCTTATTCTCCATAAAATAACTTCCTGATGTATTAGAATCTTTTTATTGACCACAAGCTCATTTAAGTTGAGCATAATCTTATGACCACCTGCGTGACAGAGTCTTTGTGGACCAGATTTCTTTGTACAGCACATCCCTGATATGCCCTGGGAATTTAGAGACTAAGTCAACACCTTAAAGCTGCTGCACTCTTTAAACCATTTCTTGTGAAGCATTTATAAAAAAAATTAAAAATAAAACAAAAAATCCCTTATCAACAATCCTAAAACCTTGTAGAAAGCCTTCGCTCCAATGGGTAGGCCGGCAGTCTTACCAGGGAGGAACCAGCTGATCACACGTTAAATAAAATGTGGTGCATTCACAGACAGAAACCGAAAAACAGAAGTGTGAGATTTCCACAGTTTAAAGTTATTCTACACCAAATAACGCCATCACTTTTCTCTTGCCAATTTTTCAAATTGTCAACCCACTTGGATGCAATAGAGACAGAAGATCCAAAGAAAATACAGACCAAGGTGCTACACAGAGCTGAAAAATGTGTTGTGCCAACTTTAGACAAAAGTGGACCAATTCTGGATCAATTTGACATTTTAGCTCCTAAGTTTGGCAAAAAAAAAAAAAAGAAGTGAAACATGAAGGTTTCTAGAAATCCCTCCTTGAGAACAAGATGTGCTATTATTTTCTTTGCAAAAATAACCTATTCTTACACAAATCAGACAGGAATCGTAACTCAAAGTTAATGGCGTCCAAACCTTGCTTGCCACACATTTTTACTCCTAGATTAATGTAGCGGCCAACCAAATTAGCACCGTTTTTATCTTCAAATGAATGACTTCTACTCCTGGCTTGCCTTTGCCAGACTTATAAATACCGCAGTGGCAGCACAGAAGATTCAGCCTTCCCATTACATTTTACAACAGCCAGTCAAAAATCAGTGCATGTAATTTGTGTCCATGCTTGTTAACACTATAATGTGCTGCGAGTAGCAAATGGTGTGCGGTACAATTATTAAAAAAGGGAACGGTGCAGCCAGTCAGAGCAGCAGCATAACAGCTTGTACGGTGGATTGAGAGCAGCTTTAGAGGCGGCGAGGAGCGCTTGAGTGGTTTAGCGGGGTTGTGTGTATGTAGGCCGTGTTCTGCATGTTATTTCCTTGAAGTCATCAGACCTGCGCTCCCCCATCATGGAAAGGCTCTTATGATAAGTGGCAGCCATGAAATATGCACAGCCTGCCCTAGCTGCCTGACTCGTTTCACAGAGCGTTGCTTCGCATCCCCGTCCGTTCCCTCCATCTTGTCCTCGTACCGCTCTCCCCGTCTAACCCCTTTCATTCATTAGTGAATCTCCCTCCTCTTTTACAAACGTACTCCCCTCCCCAACCCTCCGGTGAGTCAACGATCACCCTCTCTTTCACCTCCTGCAACCCCCGATCTCTACCCCTTGGATTATTTTTCTTTAAGTCTATCCATTCTCCATTTTCTTTTACAAACACATCAGCTTGTTTCTCAGAGGCACCAACAGGGTTTGTGAGTTTTTGTAGTGAGTTACAGCTACAGCAGTGAGGGAGGCAGAAGGTACCATTCTCACCTAACAGATACGCACTGAAGGACAAGAAAATGTACAAAGTCAACTTGAAAAGCACGGATTTTGAATTCTTTATTTATGGAACTGCTATTCTAGGAATACCCCAAAAAGAGTTAAAAACAAAAAAAATTAGAACAAAATGGAAATTTGGCACATGGAAAGCATTGTAAAAAGCACACTCTTTCATTAAATGAATCTTCACACACAAAACACATAATAGTTTCGATCAAAGCTTTGGAGTACTGCTATTATAGAAAACATGGATCATAATAATATTTGAGTAAATACTAAATGATAAGAATTTTTTTTCATGCAGTTTGTTTTATCGTTGCCTTTTGAACAAAAAGAATGGGTAGAAACCCCCCCCCACCAATCTTTGAGTAAGAACTCCTCCTCCTTCACAATACTGACCACATGTATAATTATAAGCATATAAAGACATTTGACACAGTAATATATTGGTGCATAACATATCTTTATATTTGTCGTGTTGAAATTCAGCAGGAAATGAAAACAAAAGAAGAAAAAAGCGAGCGCACAGGCGATGAACACAAATTTAGACTGAATTTGGCGTTAAAATACAGAAGATAAATATTCTGAGATTCATAATTATATTTAACGTATGAAAAGATGTAAATCCAGACTTTTTCAGTGCTCTTGATATTTGTAGCTCTTACTTTAATGGTACCTTAAATATCAAAATTCTTACCTTGCAAAGCAGAAAAAAACACACACACAGTTTCACTGATCGCACAAACAAGAGTCGAATATCTTTGTAAGACCAAACGACATTTAAAAAGAGAGCGCCGTATTACAGTAGATGTTACAATGCCAAAAAGAGGCATGGTGTGTTTCCTGGTTGGTGGAGAGAATCATGTGTCATGGTTTGCAGTATTTCTAAATTAGCTGTATGGACCAACGAGGGACCTGAACGGAGGTGGATCTATTGTAGTCGTACGCAAACCTGCTTGTACACGCACCAGATTTCACTCAAAAACTGTATCTGATCTGAAGACAAAAGTAAAGTCTGACTTACTATGAATGCAGCTTACTATGAAAGCTCACTTAGTCTGTACAGTGAAACATGCTCAATCAGTCTGAGAAAATGTAGACATGCAAAATTTTAAGTTTATAGGACTGTGTTCAGTTTGTCTCAGAAATTGGGATTATAATCTGGGAATAACAGAAGACGGAAAGCTAATGAAATTGACTGTTTTTCTGCTTTTATTTTTTTAACACTTCCAGTGTACTGTATGTATTCAAACACTAAGATAACCAACATGTTCACCAACAGATTTCACAGGCATATTTCTGCTTCTATCTGGACTAAACCAACAAGCACATAAACACATAAACTAACAAATCATTATCTTGTTAAAATTACCTCTCACAACCCAATATGGTTGTTTGGCAGCCATATTGGATGATATACTTGTCGTGACTCACTCAACGCTGAATTTCTATGTTGGAGTTTTGCCTTCAGGGCATTCTGAAATATTTGTCTGTGCTGGAACTTAAACAATTGAGCCACCAAGTGTGAATCCAACAAGCGATTATCTTTGAAAATAGTCATCTAAATCCAGTGTTGGGAACATCTTGAAATTAGCAGGGTTTGAGGATAACATTTCTTTGAAAACTTTGAACATAATCTAATTTAGATCTATTACAAACACTTTGACTCCTTAATTTTTACTTGAGGAGGTATGAATTTGTTTTCATTTTCAGTTTTGTGAATGGAGCTAACTGGCTACTAGCATTTGAATCGTTTACAGTGAGAGCCCAGATCCGTTTGCAGGACTTCTGAATTACTGAATCATCCACTTGCAAGTCAACCTTGCGAATGGATGCATGGGGAGGAGTACGAAAGCAACTCCCCCCCATTAACTATTTAGCAAAGCAAAGAAGGACATTTTAGCCAAACACAGGAAGTGACATACAATTTTTGTCTTTAAGTTCTTGCAATAAATGATTTTGTAACTATAATTTATGTTCTTCTTTTCTCTAATTGTCCCCATTTGTTTCATGTATGCAAACCAACATGATCAATACTTAGCTGCCTCACCTGCTGAGCAGTTTATTGAGGTACTTGGAATGATGTTTTCTGCATATTTTTAGCAACTAGTTAAAAGTGAAGTGGACCAAAGAGAATATTCTTCAATTAAACAAAGTTTCATGCCATCTGAGAGGAGAAGCTGCAAAAATACAATCTGTACAGTACAGTTTTTGTTTTTAGGGTCAATTAATAGGATGTGATTCCAACTTTAATGAGTAATGCATCACATAAAAACAGTAAAAAGTGTGCTGTGTAGTTTTTTTTTTAAAATTCACAGTTTTATCACGTTTTAACCCAATGTTGTTTACATCTGGAAAATACAAAAATGAATCCAAACTTTCCTTTCCTCCCATTTCTAGATTTCGTGGAAACTATACTTTTAGACAATAAAAAAAAAAGTGAAGATCACTTGGTTGTTAAAAACTGTCCCGCAACATTTCTGCCAATAGACTGGCTTCTGACTAATTACTTCAAAAGAAGCTGAACCGATATGAGGAGGAAGTGGCCATGCTAACACTCCGCAGAGGAGAAAGTGTAAGCGAGGACAGGTGAAGCTGCCCATGTTAAGAAAAACAACCCTCACATTTTCTGCATACAAGCATCATACACACTTGACAAAACCCCCATGCACACACACACTCACGTTGTAAACAGACGTCCAGGTATAGGAATCATGCATTTGTAATGTAAACAACAAAAGGCTCATTTCCAGGTTAAATACTTAAAACATCCGATCCGAGTAGAAGAAAGAGCGTTATCTAGATAATGAACTACCTCAAGCCTTCCAGTAACACTAAGTTCCCAACTGCATTTCGCCATACTGATTCAATGGATGGAAAGCAATAACATGCACTAAGAATTAGATATTTGTGGTGCAGGTGTGTCTGTACACGTGGTGGCTTGTTAGGGTAAGACAAGGTTTTGTAAACAGGTAGGAACAAAAGTCTAGAGAAACTCCTAATACAGAAACCATGCAAGTATGTGAAGCATTCCAGTTTTAGATAAGGATAAACACACAGACACTCACACAGGTAAATACTCATTAAAATGCACATATCTAACTAAAATGTTCAAGTTTCAACCCCCCAAAAAATAAAGTAAAAATCTCAAAGGTCAGAGCTTGTTTACACAGAAAATCTGCATTTGTTTTCAATACTTGCCATTTATTAGCCAAAAGTTTACTGATATATATATATATATATTTATATATATATGGTAATAAGAAGTAATTTTTAATCACTATTTGATTGTCAGTTAGATTATCTGTGTGTGATATAATCGTTTTAAACTGTTTAAATTGACATTTTATGAGCAATTTAATTGTCCAATTATTTTTCCGTCCTTCTTTTGGTTATGCGCTGATAATTATTAAACACAAATCTCTGTTCACATTGCAATAAACACAAGCTAACAATGATTCTGAAAAACTTGGGGTGAATCAAGTTTTCACCCCATGCTTTATAAAAGTTTTGACTGTATCATGCATATCCTTATAATACATTGGTTAATACACTGATGGCATACTTTTTATTGTTTGTTTTACTATTCTGTTGCAAAAACTGGACAGCAAAAGCATAAAGAATATATCTGCAGTATCTTGCAAAGTCCCTGTAACAACTCAGAAGGTAAAGGTATTTTATTAGGAACCAACCAAAACTATAGAGCATACTTTCACAGCTGGAAAAGATAGTCACACTTTCAGCTTTGAGATGTCTGAGATTTGAGATCCTGAGCTTCGAGATTTCTGCCAATTTTTGCCAAAATAGCCAATGTTCTTTCAGAGCATCTGTCTATCAACTTTCAAGTCTTACATTTTGATCCCTCTAACCAAAAATACCTTCTTCCACATATTGGCTTTTGCTCCTAAGTGACTTGTGGGAAACGTTAAAGGTGACTTCTGCGGGGGTGGGGGGGGGGGTTTCTTCCATTTTCCAAATGGCTTTCTTCTTACCCAACTCAATGAAAAGCTGACTTGTCAATTAGACTCTCTCACATGAGCTGTGAATCTCTGCAGCTCCTCCAGAGTTGCAGAGATTTCTACCTTGTAAAATCTATTTTACAAGGTAGATTTTGCCTTGTAAAATCTACCTTGTCTTGGCAGATTTTATTTACAGATAAAATAGAATTTAATGAAAATCCATGTCACACATTTCAGATTTCTATTTAGAAAAATGTTATTTAATGATCATTTCCCTTGTATATCATAACTATGAACTACTTTGTGTATATCTATAGTCTAGAAAACTAGATATAATACATTTAAAATGAGGTTTGTTTTTTTTTTTACATAAAAAAGGTTTACCGATTCTCTTGCAAGATACTGTAGTTATTTTAACTATGCTTTTTATACTTCCAGAGCGCTACAGTTCATGCAGTTATGTTTTGAACCTCAGATTGGGGTTAACATAAGATGTGAAAGTCTGAACAACAAATCTGTGCTGAAATTGTGTCCATTGATAGTCTGGGTATTTGTGTGTGTGCTGTGGAGTTTTCTGCGTGTGAGTCCATGTTCCGGTGCGTAGAGCTGAAATCAAGCCTGCTCGGCAGTGGCGGCGGTAGCAGCACTTGCTGGGAACTCCGGGTTGATAAAGGAGAATCCCTGGAACTCGTCCTGGTCCAAGTTCTGAATCACCTCCTCGTCAGGGGGGGTCAGCACCGGCGGGTGGCGCGTGAAAAAGCGGTCAAAGTTCTCGGCCTCCCGTCCGCACTGTCAAGGAGGGCGGGAGAGGGGATGGATTGGGAAGAGGAGGAGTGGGGATGGACAGGAATGGATGGAGCGGGTGAGGGTAGAAGGAGAGGAAAAACAAAAGAAAAGGGAATGGAACCAAGGTGTGAGATGACATCACTTGGAAATGGTTTCAAATATCAGAACAAGCAAAGTAACTGTGGTGCGCTCGATTTTGTGCCCCGAGCGGGAGACAATAACTGAAGCACACCTCACTTTTGCTTTCCTTTTTCAAATATTTGAAGCGTATTCTCAAATTTCAAACAGAAAAAAAAGTCTCAAACATCCTGGAGCAGTGCACTACATTGAACCGGCAACCTTGCATGTGTGATGCAAAGCTAAAAAAATTTGGTGTCCAAAACAGTACATAGTCTTATTTTATTACTGTTGGAGCTAGAGTTGGTTTTCTATTTACACATGAACAGCCTCAGAGCTACGAGATAATTATTTGAATAATTGTGGGTTAATTGCAGGTTAATTTGATGTTGCAGCTGTTGAGACCTGCTGAGATAAACTAAATCAGCTCAGATGCAAAGGACCACTTTAACTAGCTTAAATTCCCACAAAAATAATAATTTGTAACTGAAAAGATTAACATTCATGATTTCCTTTCAGCGAGAATTTTAGATTTTACAATTTTCTCCCTTCTTGGCAAAGCAGTTTTGGGAGAAAAAGTTATGACCACTGCACACATAAAAAGAGAAGCTTACCCCTGAGAAGGGCTTCCCTTTATGTACATCCAACAAGTCGCTCGCTCTAAAACCTAGTTTTCCCAATGAAAGTGCTTCAGAGGGACTTATTTCCTCCCGTCTCCATCATTATGCAAAACTTTAATTAACACACCAATGATCCTGTATTCTCTGACAACATCGCCCAGAGGACAACTAGAAAGTTATTAAATCTAACTCCAGATGAAATTTAACTGACTGCTGTGAGATTTGGGTTAACGGTATCAAGGTATAAAGATGGGCTACCAGAATCGCTAAAAATCGCAATCACACGCTGCTGTCAAAAACAAATTCAATCTCGTCTAAATGCCCTACACTGCTGTTGACATAGCAGTGTTTTAAAACAAGCATTTTCAAGCTACGAGCAGCATGTTTGTCAAGCAGCAGACTGCAGGCCTGCTACTCGAGCAAATAGCCAGACTAGCTAACGAGCTAAATGTACAATATTGTTGTTAAACTAGCTTGTTATAATCTGTAGTTTCTCTGCAAGAAGAGCAGCAGCAAAAATAATTAAACTGAAAAGTAATTTAGCAAGTGTTTATATCTTTACTCCATCTAATATTTAAAAAGATTTTATGTTTTTTCACTAGTTTATTTGACAGGGATGAGTGTATACATTTAAGATGTCATATGCTATAGCACTTGGCTAATTTGCAATGTTAGCAAACGTCGTAGCATAACTAAAAATCATCATTCTAGCAGCTGTATGAATAACCATTGCTGCTCTTTGAATACAGTAGGTCATGGTATTTATAATTTGTGTCATAACAATATGACTTTTGAAATCCTTGATATTCTTTGGTACCGTTAACTGATCCGTACCTGATTGAGACAAAGGACTTTGTAATAGTGAACAAGCTAAGGGACGTAGCAGAGTTAATTTAGATTAAAATGCTTCTTTAAAGGCTTGTTAGTGTTTTTTTTTTAAAAAAAAAAACAACAAGTCTTTAATCCACACTACACCTGGTCAGATGTTTCTGGGAAAAAATTTGACACGGTTTCAAGTGACTTCTTTTTTTTTGTCTTTTTTCTTTTCTAGTGCACTCCATCACAGGTTTAATTTGAGACTGAACCCCAGAGCATGCAAATAAAACAGAAATACCCAGACAACTTTGAAAACACTGAGAGGACAAATAAAATGTGCAGATGAGATGAAGCTGATGGGTTTATGCGTGGCAGATGTGAACAGATGGAGAGGCGATGAAGGAGAAATGAACTGACAATCGATCGCTGAGAGGACAGATGAATGAAGACGGTCGCACAGCGATACCTTCAAATGAAACTTCAGAGTGACGGCGTGAACATGTTTATGTGTTGGGTAAATGCATGAACCAGCCGTTCAGCTGGTCTGTTTCTCGGTGTGCGAGTCCTTCACACTTTCACAAGTTAATGTGCCTTCGCATCAAGCAGATTCTCCAAAGGCATTAACAGCATTTTAAAACCAGAGAAGATTAAAAGAAAAACTGTTTTTGATCAGCATCAAATATCCCTAATAAACAACACGATAAGGCACGTTTTTTGGTGTTTTTAGTAAAAGAAAGTAATTCACTTTATTAAGTGAATTACTTTCACCTCACTGAAATAGGCCACCGTAAAGGATCAAAGAACCTCTGCCGAAAGTGTCCAGAAAAGACTAACGCTGTTTGTTCTTATTAATAGAAAAGATAAAAAGAGAGGAGGAATGTGAGACGAGGCAAAGGCCTGGGAGACGATAGGTGTCTGAAAGTCGAGATCCAACAGAAAGAGGAGACAGATATAGACAGAAAAGAGATCAGACAGTTTCTGTCTGCACTCGCACTACAGGAATTTACTCTAGATCCGCCTGTGTTGCCACAGCCAGGTCCTCGGGATGACCTCTACTTTTAAAATAAAAACCCACATGCACACGCATGCATGCTTACACGCAGCCGCATTAGTGATCAAGCACACAGTCCACCAAAAAAATAAAACATAAAAAAAAAACCCTGCAGGCAGAGAAAGATGCATAAAAAGCTCAACTCAGAGAAATTAAAAAAAGAAACTCTTAAGCAGCAGAAGGGCCCGAGGCTGAGAGCGTCCGTATGTATTGTGTGTGTGTGAGCATTAGGTGACATCATTCTGACTACAGTTATGATCAAACCCATCTTGTCAGAGAAAGAGAAAAAAAAGAACAAGAAGAAACACACAAACAGAGTTATTTTCAAGACTTTTCTTTTTTTTTTGCAGAAACTTTAAGGACGTGCACCTACTCCCTGGAGGTTTATTCCAAAGCGAAAAACAAAAACCCCCTCTGAGCTCATGCAGAGCACATCTGCACTGCAAATTGCAAAGCACCGATCTTGTGCATGCACGGTACTGCCAGAGTGGCGTTATCATCCCCACCGTCGTTATACCCAATGCTATCCCCATCCCAGCCACACATTGTTCAGCAACCACCATTATGCTGAGACTTACCTGTGCACAACGTGCCACATAGGAGAGATAGAGTGTAAAGTTACAGGCAGTAACAGATAAAGACGCGATGTGAGAGTAAAGGAAGACAAGAGGAGAGATCCGGCATAAGGAGCGTTGCTCTCTGCTTAAGTTGATGAGTGTCTTTTGAACATCTCGTGTTTGATCTGCACGACAGACTTACGGCTCTGGGTTTGAACGGCGGCTGCACTTCCTTGTTCTCCAGTTTCTCCCAGTCCATGTAGCGGAAGAAGCTGTGCTCTCGGATGTCCCGCTCGCCCTCCGGACCGCAGCCCAGTCGTTTGGCCGGATGCTTCGTCATCAGCTGCACAGAAACGGACAAGAGAGACGCAGGTTTGATGCGCGTCGCGCCACCTTTTCCCGCCTACGTTCTCCGCCGACGCTACGGCCTGGTGGATCGGTGACCTTTTCCCTCTCTGTCTCATTGTTCCTTCACCATCTCTTTCCACCAAATTAATTATTTATTAACTGTACATCATCTGCAGTTGTTCGTGTTGTACAAAGAACACGTCTGTCAACGGGGGTGCTGCTTAGTTTTCGCTGTCCCATTTGTGCTTAAGCTGCTGCGTGAACAATGTTAGCATCACCTATGTCCAATGTTAATGTCACAGTGAATGAAGATGTACAACACAATCCACAGCAGAGTCATCCTGGGCTGTTATAAAACATGCAACAAAGAAGTCAGCACTTTCAACTTGTAAAATGCACTGGAGTTGCTCTTCTCTAAATCTTACACGTTTTAAAGAGTACAATTAAAGTAGAGGAGATAATTAAAGTGATCTATTAAATCTATGATCAAAGTAAAACTTCTGACTCATAGTAAAACAGATATGCAACACTAAAGTTTGTAAAACCTTTTAAACTTTTTACAAACTACACTGCAAAAATTGAGAGACATCAACACAGAGATTTAAAGGGATGTCAATCTACGGGAATGTTTGTTTTTATTTTTAAAAATTAGGAAAAATAAATCTAAAACCTAACATATCTGACAGATTATTTTAATCAAACTATTGCACGTCCTTTAAAGGATCTTTGAAATTATACTGGTAGTCCTGCAGTTAAGGTGTTTCACATGTCGATCCCTTTTATGCAGCGTCACCTTATAATTCACAGTACGCATGACTTTCAACAGAATAATCGTCCATACTGTACTTAAATATTCTAAAGGTTTCATTTATTGTTCTTAAGGAAAAAAAGAATAATCTGGCACAGTTAGGATGAACAGAATTGGCCACTGTTTCTGGCTGACATAACGTCTGTCTCCGCATTTGTTCTCTGAAAGTCAGCTCTACTTTTTCTCTAATGGAAATTACTTGTAGTGTTTAAAAAGCCAGGGCTCATCCAGTCAAATGCACAGACACAAAATGACTTAACCCAGGCAGAGCTGGCAGGGAGCAGAGAAATCCGGGGGTGGACACGGGCGAGCTTTCATGCTCCACTGAAGATTCACTGTCGTAGCACTACAACACTGTAATCATAACTAATACATAACATACAGCCTGTGTGTCACTGACAGAGTAGGGCTGAGTGTGTGTATGTGTCTAAGAGACCACTGTTGCCATTAATTTGCTGATGAATGACTTTGCCTTTAAATTTAGGAGGAGGGAGTGTGACTAGTATCGGGCCAGAATAAGGGCAGTTCAGCGTACATTGATTTAAAAAAAGGCTAAAATAAAAACATATGACTTCTTTTGAATCAATGGGGCCTACTTCATGCGACATAAGGTTTAACATTTGAATATCTTTTTGATTTTTGTTAAGCTTTCTTAGATCTATAACACGAGCGAAGCTGCTGAGAGACAACATGGTCAGAATAAAAAGGGCCGAACATGTTACCGTCCATCAGCCGGTACTGTGTACTGTGTGTGTGTGTGTGTGTAGTCTGCTGTGGTCAGTGAAGCTTAGAGGCAGCAGATGAGACAGAGGTTTAATAGAGAGAACCAACTCCATTTGTTGTAGTAATCAGCCTACCCCACCCACCCACACACCCCCACCAGTCCAATGCAGCTGGGTGTTGTCAGAGCATCATTCTGGTAAAGGCTGAGCAAACCACACACACTTCTGCTATCTGATCACAGTAGTCGATGCACGCGACAATTATGAAGGACATTTTAATGTTTTCTGTTCTTCCCCCTTACTCCCTTTTCCTTCTAAATTAACCGAACACACTTTGTGTGTGTTTGATAAAGCAGCCTTGTGTGTGTGTGTATGAATACTCACTCCTTTACATATGGCAACAGCTTCCTTAGACATCGATTTGGGATAGGAGACGTGATGCTCCATTATGGATTGAAACAACTCGTCCTCATCCTCGCCATCAAATGGGGGCTGCAGAAGAGAGGGAAGAGTTGAGGAGGAAAAGGAGAAATGTAACACAGGACCGACAGAGGGTATGCTAAACACAATTATTATTATATTTTTGTATAAATTTTTTAATGCTTTAATTTTTTTTCTCAAAAACGGAACAAATTCGATCAGTTTAAAAGTAAAAGTTTTCCTAATTTTCAGTGTAATGCCATGCATCCTTTTATACGAGTTTCATGCATATAAACATACACATGATGCCAGTAATAATGGAGGGCAAAAGATCTTCAATTATGAAATATTTTAATACCTTAAAACTAATTCATAAAATCAATTTTCAATCAGTTATCAGTAGCCTTTGCAGAGCAAATAAATAATGCTGATAATGTAATATTTTTCTTTTCAATAAATAATAATAAAAAACATTCTAGTTTTCATAAAGCTGCAGACCAACCTGTCCAGCCAACATTTCGTAAAGCAATACTCCAAACGCCCACCAGTCCACAGATTTCCCATAAGGTTGATAGGCAATAATCTGAAATTAAACAAGAACAGTTGTAATAATCAACAACACTTAATAACCCTAAACACTTAGCAAATAGCCAGATTTTAAAATGAACACGTTCTCTAACTTTGACCAAATTGTTTGAATTTGAGTTTTCCTGATCAACGAATCTTGCGAGCGCCACACACACGGACTGAATACCTCAGGAGCGATGTAGTCTGGTGTTCCACAGAAGGTCTTGGTTGTGACTCCATCAAGCATATTTTCTTTACACATACCGAAGTCTGCGATCTTAATGTGGCCTTCACAGTCCAGCATTACATTATCCAGCTTCAGATCCCTAAAATTGATAAAGAAATTTCATTTTGTTACCTTTTGCGGTTTTCTGTTAGCTACAGCTAAACTGATCTAGTAAATATGTGATTTGAGAACTATGCCATGAATGGCATACATGTTTAGAGTGGTTCAACTCTCAAAAGCTGCTTGTCAAATTTTTTAGTAGGTATTAAATGAGATAAAAAATAGAGATCAAGATAATCTGATGTGTGTAATGTTGAATATTACTTAAAAACTCACCATTCTGAAACGTCTATCTGTTGTTTTAAACTTTGCTAACCCTTCCCGCAGTCCAGTTGAACAATGTACACAATCTACACGCACTAGCAAATTTAAAGTAAATGTGACTTTTTTTTTTTTAGACACACTCCACTTTGCTAGAGAACGCAACTACTGACAGATAAAGTGAATTACTGAGATCATCTTGTTCTTCTGAGAGGTTTCATATGAAAAATGTGGATAAAATACACGTACTGTTGTGTGAACACAACGCCTTCTGCTTTCCAACAACTAGGTAGGCTGATATTTATGGGAGTTGCTGCCTTTATTTTAGCATAATTTTGCTCCATTTGCTACCTTTGCACTTTAGTCAGTCAGTTCATTGTGGTTGTTACCTGTAGATGATGCCCTTTTGATGCAGGAAAAATAAGCCAATGGCTATCTCAGCAGCGTAGAACCTACAAAAGAAACGCAGGAAGAGACAAACAGCAGCACCAATTACAGGTTGAGAGGCAGTGGGAAAACAGGGGAGTTAATTTGCGTGTGTCTTCTCTGCATAAAGGTCAGAGCTGTCTCTTGAAGGCCAAAGAAAAAGCCGATAAGATCAACAGGAAGGGCCTTTAACAGACTGACCACGCAGGCAGCCATGTTTGGACGACGTGGTTTGTTCACGAAATATACAAGAAGGCAATCTGAAGGTGGGCAGGCAGGTTAGAACAAGGAGAGTCAACATGATGTCTGTTCATTTGAATTTGAAATGAGGAGCTTTTGTTAGTGAACACAACAGGACAAAAAAATAAGAATGATCAGTTTTCTACTACTTTAATGACACAAATAAACAATGTTTCTACTGACAAGCACAGTGTTGGTGGCATTATGTCTTGTGAAGGTTAAATTTTTCAAAGTAACTCTTTAGTTATGACAACGATTAGATGTTTCAAGGACTAATCAGAGGTGACAACACATTGGACATAATAATAGACCAAAAGATTACAAAGGCAAGCCTCAGTTCGTTCACACTGATATTCAGGGGACTGCGCTTATCGCAGACGTGTGGGATATTTGCATACGTGTCGAGTAGCTATGTTCTATTGTGAGCATGCTATTGCACTCACGAACACTCCCCTGAGTAGAAAACGTACCCAGAAAAAGACACACGTCTCATATCACACACCTAGTTCTCGCAGATGCAGACTATAAAACTAATTAACCCCAAGCTGGTAGCTTCTTTACTGAAAGAAAAACAGCATCACTGAGCTGTGAAACATCTATAATATCTGCTGAGGATTGAGATTTTTACACTGGTGGCAGAAATGAGGTGCATGTTCTGTGTACTCACACAGCATGGGGCTCTTTGAACTTGCCAGCCTGCTGTATCTGATACATGAGGTCTCCGCCATTTATGTACTCCATGACGAAATACAAACGGTCCTACGCAGAGAAACAGAAGGGCGGGTGACGTGAGAGGGGTCAGGAAGGAAAATGGACAGTGTCATGATCTTTCATTACATTAATTATTCTTCATCATAATGTTCAAAAAAGGTGACATGAAATAATTCTGATATAAAAAGTATAGTATAATTAATATCTCATAAAAAAGAACACCAAAATACAGTTTAGAGTGCAAATATATATATATATATATATATAAAAGCATCCATGTTTATAAAACAATGTATCAGACAGATGAGACTTGTGGCAAATAAAATCAAAACCAAAGAGGTCATCATAGAGCATGAGATAAGCACAACGTTTTTTCTACAGGTGGTTCACATTAAACCAATGACTAAAAACACAAGAACTGAGACCAGAAGGAATAAAATAAATCAGAATTAGGGTAGAGACAAAGTCGTGAGTGTATTTTTTGCAAGAGCATCGGTCTCAGGACCAATAACCAATACCTCTGCTTTTCCTGGTTTAGATATAGAAAATATTTTAGCATTGTATTGATATCGATGGCAGACATCAAGGTGCAGTTAAAGGAGCATCTAAAGGTCTTGTGTCACCAGGAAACAGCAGAGTATCACCTGCATAACTGTGAAAATTTTCACCATGTTTCTTTACAATTTTCCCAAAGCATCTTAAAGAACAACAAACTAAAACTGAGCCACGTGAAACACCACAATTTACCTAATAACTAAAAGGTTTGCAACCTTTGATGCTAAACAGTTTCAGGACAGGGATCAGTTTGTGACAGTCTACCTCCTGGTACTGAACGGTCCACAATATCAAATGCAGCGCTACGATTGAGCAGGACAAGGACCGAAAATGGTGAATTACTGTAGCCTGAAAAATGTTTGTAAATGCTTATGTGAAACAAATGACACTAGAAGTGAAAGGAGTAGTCATAAGGGGACGAAAGAAGAAGGGGACAGAGAAGGAGGTGACTGAGCCGATCTAAGTACAGCCAATCAGTCTTGAAGGGACACCAATTTAAGAACCTATTGTCTTCACTTATCTACAGAAATTGCCAATATGGTTCAGTGTTTCAGAAAATCATGGAGGGATTTAAGTTTGGGTTTGTGTCTATATGTATGCGTGTATGGGTGTATGTGTGTGTGTACGTTCTGTAGATGTTTGTGTGTGTGTTAGAGTCTGTACTGTCTGATAAGCCCCATAAACTGACTTTTTGAGAGCAATATGTTGAACTTGTGTGTCTTCCGATTAAAAATGTACTTGCATGTGTGCACCACAAGTCATGTACAGCAACTAAATTTTATGGCCAAAGTCCTCCTGTGCTGAGAGAATTACAGCTGAACTGGATTAGCACATCCACTCTCAGTTGTGTGTGTACACGCGCGCGTGTGTGTGTGGATCAGGTCAGCTGAGTTTGTGGCATCTCTCAACCAAGTGACAACGCATCACTAATAACAGTGTGCGTTTATGGCTTGTGAAATGAAATGTCATGCACTGAGGGCTACGCATGAAACCACCAAGCTATATTTACTCCCCCGTTGACTCATCTTTGGTGTAATACGGATTATACATCACAAGTTGAGCATGAATCAAGCATGAATTCAGGCTGTGTATTCCAGCTGGGAGCTGGTGACGGCAGTCGAGGTAGCTGCTGTTAAGACCACAGCGCTCCCTGCGCGCCCTGCAGCAGCATGCTGCTCTTACAATTGTTCCCACGTAACCTGACAGTGTGGAGATCAACAAAGGCAGCTCGGTTTTGTCTTGTTATCGGTGCCTCTCCTACATGTATGAATCTGCACATTTTCCCCTTTAAACATCAAGTGCCTTGATGCTTCTTTAGCTGCCTTCCTAAAGCTTATAAATTGCATCAACAAATATTTTTCAAGAAAGATTAACGACGTCCCTACTGTTGGCGAACCCATTATCTATTCAATAAATGTAATTTTAAATTTATATGATTTTATTTATTTATTTTGAGTATTAAGTAACGTTTTATTATATAATCTACTGCTGTTAATTTAGAGTATAAATATGACAAATTTCTCTTTGCCACTCTTCAAAATGAGACAGACAAGATAACATGATATTCATGTCAGGCTCATGTTTTCTTAATTTCCACAGGTCAGGAAGTGGCAACAAGAAGTAAAATAAAAATGCTAAATTTACAGTCAGAGGGATATATCCCTCTGGGTGGTGAGGGAGCCATTTGTGTCTAAAAAGTAAAGGTGTAGCGTTTGCTAAACAATACCAGGACTTTAACTGGAACCGTGCACTCTCTGGTCAGATGACGCTAGGATTGAGCAAACGCTGCATGTTGGTTTAGCGAGATACAACAGGATGAAAATATGAAAAAGCATCTCATGCCCACAGTGGGGTTTGATGGAAAATCTGTGAATTTGCTGGATTGTTTCTTTTCCAGAGGCCACACTTTTAAATAAAGGTCTGGTTGACTCCAATGAAAAGCTGAAAATTGGTCAGCAGTGGTTCTCCAAAACATAGGACCAATTCAAAAAAAGAACTGATTCATCAGACACAAAATAAACCTTTTTCCATGGTGATAAATGATCTAAATTCTATTGAAAATCTGAAGAACTGAACATTTGTTTCACAAATGTTTGGGTCACACCTGCATTTCCTAAGATGCAATTTTTCACCAATGAATAAAAGTATTCATGCACAAAATTTGATTCCCTTGATTTTAAAATGTGAAACTATGCTACTGATTGTTTGTTACATATCCTTACCAGGAGTTGCAAAGAATAGCAGCGAGAATAACAAACTATTATTTTATGTGTCAAGCTGGTCATAAAAGTTTAATTTGATTTCTGTAAAAAAAAAAAAAAAAATACTATGAAAATAATTTTAAGTGTTTCATCTTCAGTGAATATGAGGCTGTAGCAGAATTAATGTTATGTTAACTAGAAGTAAATAGAACATTATTTCACTTTATGTTTGCAACCGTTGCTGTAATTAGAAGACAGTCTTTGGAAAAAGACAAATGCTTATCATTTGATTTAAATAATCAAAAGCCTGATTCCACTTTGCAATACGAGACGTTTACATTAGTGTCAACAAAGCAGTCGCAGGAATAAGCCAATCGACCCACCATGGTCTGGAAGGTGGAGTGCAGCTGCGTTAAGAAAGGAGGCTTTCCGGTCAGAGCCAACACCCTCTTCTCCACCATGGTGCACTCAACGTCGTCGTCCTGGATGACCACGTCCTTCTTCAGGATCTTTATTGCGTACAGTTCCTCTGTTCCTTTACGCTCCGCCAGCATCACCTAGAGAGGAAGAGCAGAGAAACAAAGGCAGGGGTTGAAGAGACAAGGATAAAACAATTTTCCACACACTTCATGGTCCAGAGAGAAGAAATGAAAAAAAAAAAATGGAGGAAAGGGAGAAAGTGATCAGGGAGGCATGGAAAGGATCCACATAGTAGATTGACTGTTTCCATTTTGGGGAAATATAAAGAGCTAAGTGACAAAAGAAAAAAAAAATGATATTTTGAGATGTCACAGGTGGAAAAGAGAAACCACAGGGAAACCTTCTGACACGCTGAGACGTTTATGAGCAGAGATTGTGCTGCAAAATTCCTTGAGTCACAAAATCTAAATATTAGCTTGAATTGTGCATTATACAGCTTGAAAACACAGAAAAATACTGAATCAGTCTTCTTTGTCTCACTGCAAGTGCTTAAACTAATGTAAAGATCTACTGAGGTAAAACGTGTCAAAGTGTCCAAACCAAAGCTAGAACGTCTCCATCTTAGATGTTTGTTTTGTCAATCTAAAATGAACGATTGAGACATTTTACCATGCGTTTCATTCTGTCAGGTGTCAGTATTTCCTGCACGGGGTTCACTCTGAGAGAATAAAATTTGGTTTACATGAGCTGTAACAATCTGAAAGTCACCCAGATTTAGTGCTTCTCTAAGATCTCTCCATGGGGATTTTCTTTGCCCTTCAGAATATCTGAGAAGGACACTAAGAAGAAAAGAAACATCACACAGACAAAATGACAACAAGAATAAAGGATTTTGTAACTTTTTTTTTTACCCAGAAACTTCAGTAAGATCAGTTTTAGAGGTGAGCTGAGATCAAGGACAGTTGAAGTATGAATAAAAAGGTGGGATTAAAAAGTAAGAAGTAGGTCAGAAAAATGTGGTGTGACCTGAAGGTGAAGAAAGAAGAGAATAAAAGGAATAGTTGCTCTTGTTTTAAATGATAAAGTCCAGGAACACCTGAGTAAGATCATGACTGGCAAACCAGTAAGTTACAGAAACTTTGTAATCAAATCTGCAGTTCACTTTGCCCAAGGCTGGACAGTTCCTGCTGCGTCTACACTTCTTCATGTACACACAGGGGTGGTGATTGTTTAAACTGTGTTTTCTATAGACTAATGTCAATATTTAAATGAAGATTTTTAAAACTAAATGTCATGGGCCTTTCTTAATCTATGCCTATTATCACTTTCTAGGCTTAAGGCACCTAAAACACTGGGATTTGGAGATTTATCGTTCGTTGTTCTGACTCCATCAAACTTTAAATGTGTGGTTAAAAAAAAAAGAAAAAAGTAATGACTAAAACAATGTGATTCATGATATGGTTTATCCAAGCTTTGAATGCTCTCCCTTTAAATTGTGATGTTCTTATTTTTTTTTCTCTTATGTAAGATTTACATTTTCAGAAAAAAAATAATTTTGGGTTTCAAATTAACAAGTGCAACAAATCAACGTAATGTGTTGATCTGCTTTTGAATGTTTACTGTATAAAATTAACTGTGATGTTTCAGGTTCTTTTCTAATTTTTCTAATCCTACAAATAACAAACATTGATCAACTTATTTCATTTCCAAATACACCAGAAATTCTGACGCGCTTTTTGCAGATGACCTAACTTTTTTCTTTTTAACAAATGCAGCATGTAATTAAGAGGTTAATGCACATTTTCAAATTGGACAACTGAAAATTAGCATCTTAGGCGCTTGTGCTTTATACATATTCAAGTATGATAATGTAGTGAGATTATTGGGACCGGTATTCTACTTGAAGTGTGGCACAAATAGATCCACTGTGTGTGAAGATGTGCCAGTGCGTGCATTCACCCATCTGATGATGTGCAATTTGTAATTCTGCACAGAAGGCTGACACAGATTAAAACATTTCAACATTGAAATTATTGGAGACCTCTGGCAACAGATATATGTCTGCATGCGTGTGTGTGTGTGCGCATGAACTCGGTGTATGGCGCAGTGTAACTATATGTAAAAAAAAAAAAACTCTTTAAAAATGAAAGAGCGACACCAAAGGACGCCATCTGGCCCAAAGTTCATTCGCAGAACTGCAAGGACACGCTCAGAGAAAGAGAACAAACGATGACGGGGAACCCAGAGAAGCATATCAGAAATGAAAACACTTCAACAAGCTAAACATGTGCAGCACAGAGCAATGATCCAGACCGAGTCAAATACAGAAGTGCGTTTCTCAAGGTGAATCCGGCTCCAAAGTTATGCATAGTCTTGAGAGAGCAGTGTGAACTGTGGCGTGTGTAAGTGGTTCATTCATGAAAAGTTATTCGGGGTCAATTGCCAGTAAGCAGCCCAGAGGATATTAGCCGACGTGTGACGTAAACAACGCTGAACACTGCGTGTTTTCTCTGATGACCTTGGAGAGCGACTCTATCAAGGCAAAATTAACTAACCAACACTCGACAAGCACTGGATGAAACAGCAAGGCCTTTGCCATCATTCTTATAATATATGCAGCAACTTTTCTATCCACTGAGCTGCATATAATTAAGAAGAAAAAAAAAACTGAGGTGAAAACAGGCTCTTTTCAGGAGAAGTTGCAAAATAATGCAGCACCTTTAGAAAAATACTAATTTATATGCTTAGAGGCAACCCGGTGATGTATTATTTACATATTTATTTATTTGCTGATGGCTACTTCCAGCAAGATAAGACCCAATGTAACAAAGCTCAAATAATTTCAAACTGGTTTCTTAAACCTGATTGGGAGCTCACCGTAATCCGATGATATAAAGAGTCACCAGGTCTCGACCTACACAGCGCCGTTGGGATGCTGGAACATCATGGATGTTCAGCTGGCAGATCTGAAGCGACTGAGTGATTCCATCATGTCAACATGGACCAAAATCTCTCAGGAATCTCTTGACACCTTACTATGTCAAGAATAATTAAGGTGACTCTGAAGGCAAGGGTCAGTGCAATGTGTAAAGCGTTGAAAATGTGTTGAGGAAGCTTGCAAGAGATTGAAAAGCTTTCATTTAAATCAAATTACAACAATTTTCTAAACCCGAGTAGTTTTAAAGGCTAAGCCTGAAGAAAATGCAAATGAAACTGAAAGTATCCAGCAGCAGAAAAATATTAAACAAAAAGTGAGAAAATTCTGTAAATTATAGCGCCAAACTGTTCATTTCACTAAATGTTTCTAGTACCACAATAATACAAAACTACATTTTGTAAATCTGAAACAGTCTCAACTAAAGTAGCCTTTAGGTAAATGTTGAAAAATAGGATCCATGTGTAGCACTCCAGCCATTTCTCTTATTTTTCTACAGGCATTTGCTAATCACAGCAAAAGTCACATTAACACATATTCTACTTTAATACGCTAAAATACGCTTGAAGATTTTGTAACCGTATGACTCTACGATATTATTATGATGTACAACACTTTAATCTGCCTTGTTACTGAAATGCACTCTACAAATAAACTTTACTTGACATAACGCAGACATTTTAAAGGCGCAAATCACAGTTTTCATTCTCTTTTGCAGTTTGTTTCCAACATTTTTTCAACTGATTCAAATAAACAAAGAAATGCAGACTCTTCTCTTTGGCATTTGCAGCCTCTCCCTCACTGTTTGACACTCACAGGGCAGACAGCAAATTGTGGTCAGTGACCTTAGATGAAAAAAAAGCAAGGTAGGAAGCCATTAGTCCTTTATCACACCAGGTGCTAAAAAAGTTCAGCCGCTGCAGTGTTGTTCTCCAACACAGCACGCTTGCCAGACTAATGTGAATTGCCATGGCAGCATGAAACTTTGTAATAAGAAAACTCTGACCTTATGCGTTCACCTCATCCTCTCAGTGTAATGTCTAATCTAGCAAAATGGCAACCATGTGTGACTGAAACTCTATATTGAGGGCTAGTCTGAGAGAAAATGGAGAAAAAGACTTTTAAATGGCTGAATGTATATGAACAGCAGACATACAAGCAAGATGGAAACTTATTATGTAACTTGCTGACAAAAAATTCCTTGAGGCTTTTTGCCTTTAACTCAATGCTTAATTTAATCTGTGTGATTGTGTGCTGCTTAATTGTCATATTGTGTTACGATGACGTTTATCCCTGTCAAGAGAGGAAGATGGAAATTAAAATGTACAAAAAGACAAAAAAATATTTCCAAAATACTTTAGTTTTCCACAACAAGACATTTCTGCCCTCTGGCATTTAAAATGCTTCTATCAAACAGATGCATGCTCTGAATCACCATGCGCAAATTCAGGTAGAGTTAAGATGTCAAATATGAACCTGCATGGATTTCCCAACACTATTCCTATTCTCAGATTCTGTATAATTCATAGCAAACAGGGCTTTGCAGCAAATACAGCAAATCTCTGTAAACCAGTGAGCCTTCCTGCTGCAAAAGAAAAGCCTGCGTTGCTACACTTTAATGTTTTCTTCTCAGACATTACCTTTACTTATATCCTCCGTGTTTGCACAAAACACATCAGAAACGTTTGGCATTTATTTTCCTCTGTCTCAAAAAAAAAAAAATCACAGAAGAAGCTAACAGGTAGTCTGCAGCAGACTGTCTCCTGTCAGTGGGCTAACAAATACATGCATTTCTATATTGGAAACATCTGTTAATATGCGTCTTTTATTACTAAAGCATATTACACTTTTTTTGGTTCTAAGCTTAAACTTCAAACAGCACAACACTCATCTGGACACGTAAAATAAATAAATAAATAAAAATGTAAAAACAGCTCTGAGGGATTCATCCTCAGCCTCCCTCACAGACGCTGGAGAAACCCTTAAACTGCGCCGCGTCTCATGAGCGTCCGCTTCTGCATTTGCCGAATGCGTTCCCGCTGGTGCTTTTTTAATTTATTTACGCGCTTAAGCATGTGAGTCAGGTACTCCGCTAACGACGACTCCAATAATGAATGAGGCTCTCCGCGGTGACACATCAGTGTAGCTTTAAATCCCTGTTACCATGGAAACAGGCAGTTGCTGTACAGGTCTGACACAGACAATGGTCTTTCCCCCCCCTCCCTCTCTCTCTGTCATGCTCTTTATGTCACTTTCAGTCTTTCTCCACCCCACTGCTCCGTTCATCTTTGGCTCCCAAAATCCTCCTCTCTTTCTTTCTCTCACGTCACATCTTCCTATTTTCCCAGTTGTTGTTTTTTTTTTGTCTCCCAAATTTCCATTCATTCTTTCCCAACACCACTCCCCTCACTCTCCCCATCTCCAAAGACCCCTCACACCTATCTCGCTGACTCGCTTTTCATTCATCCTGACGTTTTTACCTCTCTCTCTCAATTCATTCATGTCAGCCTTGTCACCACGGATCTCATCGCCTTCTCCCTCTCCTTTCATCACTTTCACCACTTGCCATGTCCTCCTCTGTGCCTCCTTCCCTTCATCCATTTCTATCTACCTGTGCTTACTCTTTCTGTGTTCGTCTTCTTCTTTTTCCTGTGTACATTTTTCATCCTTCCATCTCTTGTTTAAGCTCAGTCCAAGTCCTCTGAGGCGGTCACTGCGCTACACTGTTAAAATAGTGGTTTTGCATATGTATGACAGCTGCTTTGCATATGCTACATCCTTCAGGAACTCAGTAGCTGAAACCAGTGCCTTTCTATTATTATAGCATTTTATTTTTTTTTGGGAACCGCAAAGATTGTGTGAAAACAAAAGAATGCATGAACCACAGCACACAGCGGACAGATAATCAGGAGTCAAACAGTCGTTTAAGTGACAAAGACAAGGTAAACACACAAGGACACGTTGTTCTCACCTTGCCAAAGCTGCCCTTGCCCAGCACCATCAGGAAGTTAAAGTCGGACAGCCTTATGCGATCTTGGTTGCCGTTGGAGTCGAACCGGGAGGCTGCGTTTGCTGACTTTCCCTCCGCGTTTTTGCCCACTGCGATTTTAGCCCTCTAGATGGACAAGAAAGATAGAAATACATAGAGAAACTGTACATATAATAAAGGGAAAGAAAAATAGGAATATTCTATTCTTTTGTTTCAGTTTTTCCTGTATGTGTGTTTGTACTCTTTATGGTTTTCCGTTTCTCAACAGATAAAAAGTTCTGTTTTTTCACAAACACATCTGAAATTACAAAGATTACAAATGGAGAAATGGCTTAATGCACTTGGATCCATAATATATTAGACAAACCTCCATCGAAATACTTCAGAATTTAAGAAGCAAATTAAATGTTCCAGTCCAGCATCTTTTGATTTTCCAGTGACATAAAAGGAACTGGATTGACGATGCAGCTGAAGTTAGTTGAAGTGTGAAAGTCTTGTGGTTGACTTCTACTTATAAAGTTAACACACAAAGTCTAACGGTTCAAATTTGTTTTGATTGTCGTCTTTAAAACATTTGAAACATAAAACGGCCTTCATCACCTCCTTTCCCTCAAGCTTGCTCAACCAAAGTTCATTTCTCTTCCCAGCTGATTCAAGCAGGCTAGCTTCTTTAAGGTAGGTTAAGATTGTGAAGCAACAGTCAATAAGCTTAATCAGTAAGATTTAATAAACTCTTAATAAATTAAAGCAAAATTAGTTTACAAAATTATGGAATAAAGCCGGTCACCCAGTCCAGTGGGACCTTCATCCACTTGAGGTTCTAACCCGAGCAGGTCAAACATTTTTAACACTCACAGAAATATAATGCAACATTAATATTTTTCTTTATATAGTGTTTGACTGGTACCTTTTATGAATTAGCTCTTGTTTTGCCGAATCCAGATATATAAACCTTTATAAGTGTGTGGCTGTGGTTGGTGTTACATGGGAACATGTCACCAACGCGACCTTTCAAACTCTCTGTCTTTGTCTGTGTCTTTTCTGGTCTGTGCTTTCCTCCTGGGAGCTTTCCCCCTAGAGCTATCACAAGAGCTGGTGTATTTGTTTATTAATGTGTGCTGCCAATCCCAGCCACCCAGAACCACGACCTTAAGGAAAAGTGGAGACAACAATAGATAACGGGTAAGAAACGCACAAGACAAATAACAGGAGGAGAGAAAAAAGTAACATAAGGACAATACAGGGGCAACTGCATCACCACATTTAAGGAGTATTATTATGTTCTATTTTTCCCAGTGCATTCCCCTTAAGTGTTGCAAACTGCAACTTAACACACTTTCAGAAGAAGGCTCCTGTTTGCAGCTTGCAGTCAGTGTGACAAATGGAGAAAAGAAGAAGGAAGGAGGAAAGAAAAGGGAAAATCACGGAGTGGGGTGATCCTCATCACTGCCAAATGTGTTAATGAATGGGCCTACTGGTCAGGCCCCCCCCAGCATCCCCACCCACC
The DNA here is from genome assembly GCA_903066815.1 of Brachyrhaphis roseni. NCBI lineage: Eukaryota > Metazoa > Chordata > Actinopteri > Cyprinodontiformes > Poeciliidae > Brachyrhaphis > Brachyrhaphis roseni. Next base: position 120,385 of record CAEFZY010069965.1, read on the forward strand.
CACACACGCACAAACACGTCTGGACCTGCCGTGTGCCAGACCGGATGGTGCTGTAAGTGTGCCTGCCAACTGCTAACAGCTCTCCCAGAGTGGCTCTCACTCAGACACACACACACACCCCCACACACACACGCACGCATGCATGCAGAGTGGCCAAAGCCAACTGCTCACACACATTCCCAAACACACAACACATTTAAACGCATGCAGGCGCACACACACCTCAAATTTCTGCCGTAGCTCCTCGTTGCCCTCCTCTCCCTCTGGAGCCACGGGAACGTTGAAGTATTCGCCTTCTTCCTGAGAAAGGAGCTTAAACCTGAAATGAAGAGATATTCACTCTTACATGATTGATGATTGACTTACATACATAACCGGGGGGGAATGGTTATTTTTTATAGGACTACAAGGGAAACATTTTTCCCATAATAAAAAAAAACTTCTCTTGGCTGAAGCACAAACCACATGGCTTCACTAGAGCAGAGTTTTTTAGAGAATTGATTTATTGTCACAGATCCTCCCGGTTTCACCTTCAGCAACCTGAAATCAGATAAACGCTCCCTGAGGTGACAGCCTACGTCGAATGCTGTTGTTGTTTTTTCTTTAACAAAAATATGTGAGAGCAAAATATGTTTACGTTTCAATCAAAACCAAAATGCGGTTAGAAATGATGTATCCCAGCTACAAGTCGCCTGCAAAAGTGTTTATATCCGTTTAATAAATCCCCATTGTGCATTATGAGAAATGTTAAGGTACAGAATGGCACAAAATGGTGTATAATTGTAAATTAAAACAAAAGTGATGTGTGGTTCTACAGTTTTTTCAGGAAATCTGAAAAAGCATGGCATGCATTACTATTCAGCAAACCCAAGTCAAGACTTTGTAGATTCACGTTTTGCTACTTTTGCAGTTAAAAGTCTTCAAGGAGTTTGTCTCTGCCACCTTTGCACATTTAAAGAATTATTTTTATCCCACAAATCATTCTCGACTAAATGCCTAAACTCAGTGAGATTACACTCTCAGATTTGTCCCTGCTAAAGAACAGAATTCCCACAGCATGATACGTCCACCACAAGGTTTCATGGTGGGAATAGTGCGATTAGGATAAAGAGCAATATGAGTTTTCATCCACATGCAGCATTCGATTTAATACTTGTTTCAATTTAACCCAATTTGCCTTCTACAGGTTTGCTGTGCTTCCTACATGGCTGGCTGTAAACTCGAAACATGACTTTCTTTCAAGAATGTCTTTCATCTTGACAATATTCCATTAAAAAAACATTTATAGAGTTTTTGCCATTGACAGAATCTTCCCACTGGTCTCTGCATATCTGCAGTTCCTCCAAAGTTACCAGGAAGAGCTTCTTGCCTGTGTCTGACTAACAATCTCCTTGCCTGGCCTGGCCAGGATAACAGTACAGCCAAACCTTGTTAGGTAGACTTGCCATGCTCTTTCCATTTTCAGACAGTAGACTAAACAATACATGAGATGTTCCAAGACTGGCGTATTGATTTATAACCCAACCCTGCTTTAATCTACTTCACAACTTCCTCCCTGACCTGTTAGGTTCCTTGGCCTTCATGATGCTGTCTGATCACGAACGTTGTCCAACAAACCTCTGACATTTTATTTCTATAAGACCCTAGTTCCTATTTAAATGGCATCTGCTAGCATCAATATGGAAACTAACAAAGCCAATAAAAGATCTTTTAGTCTCTCTCAGTCTGTCTCTGTCCCTTTCCTGTCATGCCAGTAAGTGTGCGGAGCTGCACAGAGGTGGATTAGAGGAAAACCTGCATCTTAAAAGGCTCACTCTGAATATCAGGTGTACCGAGGCATCCTCCCACCTCCCAGTCTCACCTCAAAAGCTGGCATCTCATTAAAAATCCTGACAGAGCAGTGTCAGCAAAAAAAGGAGGAAGATTTAGAGAGATAGTGATTGGGCTGCAGACACAGAGGGAGAGGGATGGAGGGAGGGGGCGTGCGAGGGTGGAGGAGAGGAGAGATAAAGAAGCAGAGATAAAAAGACGGGGGAAGAGCTACTCTGGCACTAAATATAACCAGATTAGGAAGAAGAGCTCCAAAAAAAAGGAAAAAAAAAGTTTTTTCTCCTATGCTACGGTAATGAACAAGGTCACCTTCACTCTCCCTTCTGCTCTCTTGTGTTCGCCGCCTCAAATGTTTCCACACCCCTACTCCACTCATTCATCCGGCCTCCGTGTCTTACCAGCCGTCCACCCCTTGCTTTTGGAGCTCTGAGATGCCGAAGGACAGTGATCCCATGAAGTCGTTGCGGCTGGTCAAGTCCCAGTCCCACACCTCCACCGACAGGCGGCGGTCCTTGTCATACTCCTTCAGGTGGCTGGAGGAGACACAGGGCGAAGTTTTGTGAGTGGCGATATTCTCCGAGCTACACAACTCTACTTTGTGACATTACATCATCTTAAAGTACAAAATGAAATTAAATTCACTGCTCATTGTTTCTAGCAACTAGCATGACAATAGTGCATGTATGAATTGGCAAAGCCTTCAAATTAAGAGGTATTTGAATCAGTAATTATTTCTGATTAAGAGTTATCAACTGAAATCCTCGCTGGTATTTATAGCATTTTCTGGTGAACCAAAGTTCAATGTGCCTAAACAACCCATATTTTTTGATTTTATGAATATGTTTTTGTGTAGAACGCAAGAATAGACTCGTAACATATAAAACAAGATATCACAAAACAAGTGACATAAAAGGAGTCCACCAAAAGGTTTAAATAGTGAAACTCCTGCCAGTATTAATTACTACTTACTGGTAATCACTGGTACATCAGTACTGGCATCTGATCAACTAAATGTGAAACGAACTTAAGAGAACAGGAAATAAAGCAGGCATAGCTAAAAACTAGCACTCATAAGGGGCGATGGACAGAGATGAAGGAGAGCTAAGACAATTACAATACACAGCAAAAAAATGCGCAAAAAGCAAAAGCCCCAAAACAACTATTTTGCTTTGTCTTTACAAACTTGTTTACTAAAGCGCAATGCTCTTTTATTTCTTATTTTAGGGGCTTGAAAGATGCACAAAGTTCCTCTAAGCCTGAACATCTGCACTGAAATGCCTGGAGTTATCAGTCTTCTCCCGAACTAATCGTCGTGAGGATTATCAAGGATGCAGCAGCAGCAAAACAACCCCAAAAGCAAGGTTTTACAAGATACAGGAAGCCAGATGTTCTCATCCGAGCGCCGGCGGTCACTCGGGCATGGGAAGAGCGGTACAATGCAGCTGCCTGCAAGTAGCTCTTTTATTAAGAAGAAGACATGATATCAATGAGAGCAGTAAGAAGTCGTTAAACTTTCTTACAATTTGAAGGTCTCGTTCCATGTGGGGTTTAGGCAGCACTTTATAGTCTTGGTCTTCTGTTTGCTTTCACTGCGTGGATCTGGGATCAACTTCAGCTTCACGTAGGGGTCTGACAGACCGTTGGGGTCCATAGGAATCAAATTCCTGGCCTCTTTAACTAAAGAAAGCAAAGGAAATAAAAAAAACAGCAGGTCAAAGTCACCAATCATTTAACTTTTTCAATTCTCACTGTATTTGAAAAGCATTTGTTGGAGGGACTGTTGTCTCTTTTGTGGTGGTCCAAGGTTCCAGCATCTAAGAGGTACTGAAACGACTAGCTTAAAAAGAAAGAAGTTCAAGTTGCCTATGCTAACTGTTTGGATTGAAGTAGAAAACTTAATTTGGATAGAAATAAAACAACACAGCGCAGATCACAAGGACAGGAAATTATAGTAGTGACATATTTTCGCTATTCCAGTCAGATTGATGGAGAATTCATGAGGAAAGCGCAATTTTTTGTTTTCAACATAAGCGTTACTCAGAACCTTTGTTACAAAATGTAACTGCAATGTTCATAGATGTCGATACAGACAATGAAATAACCCTTCACAGGGTTGGAAGATCTGATTGAAATGACCGTGGAACGTTGCCAACTTCAATACTAATCCTTTCACTGAGACAGCCTGTCATTGAGAGCTAATTATACTCCATTAATGTAATAAAAATGTGTGTCTATTCGTGTGTATGTGTTCAACAAATGTTGTGAGTCAACCTGCAAGTAAGTAGTAGTAGTAGTAGTAGTAAGTTTTTCCAGCCATGATCCACAGTAACACTGCAAGTACATATTAGTACATTTAATTTTGGTTCGTTGAAATCTCAAAAAAATAGCAGACCAAGGAAAGCGATGTAAGAAGAAAACACAAAATTATTTATAAAAATGTACAAAAAATCTTTTTAAATGTCGTTTCTAACCCCTACATAAGTTACTGAATAGGTCACACGTGTTCCAATACAATTTATTTAGTCATTCATTAAATTCTAAATTCATTAAAAAGAAACCATTACTAATAAACTAGTGCATCTAAATCTGGCAAATTTTGTTTCACCAAATTTAGATGTTTATGGCAGCCTTTTCTTATTTACAGGTTTAAAAACTGTTTATTTTTGCAGTGCTTTTACACTGTGATCTGGTGAGGAGTTGGCTGCTTTTATCTGACCTTTTTTGTCTTCCTATGCAAATCCACTTGATTCTCATCTTTCTTCCCTACTTTGTCTGGAATTTCTCCCATTGAGCTGAATTCCTCTGGTAGAATTTCAAATGGGCCAATCAGAGATCAGAAAGAGACATTGTGAACGATTATGTTGATTGCCTATGTACTACTTTTTTTCACCAGGCTAGCTTTTATGACGTTTTTAGCATGATAAGAGAAAAATGACAATCTACTAACTACTGCAGATAGTTGCCATGTTTTATCCCCCCATATTTCAGTGAAAGAAAGTCATGTACTTGTCCCATAAAAATCTAAAGGTCTCATAAGGTGGCATGTAAGTTTCCTTTGAACCAAGACAGAAAGGAGAGCTTCCCAGGAGATCAGGAAAAATGCTGCCGCTAAAGCATTACTCTCCACTAACCTCCAATAGGTTAACCGCAGCGAAGACCCCAGCATTAAACTCTCAGCATAGTGGGCCAATAAATATTAGATGATGCCAGTTAAAGTGACCATCAAATAGCAGTGGAGGAGAGCTGTAAAGAGGGTAGAATACCAAATAGTCCCAGAGGACACAGAGTAAACAGCAAAAATGTGTGCAAATCTGCTGTTGTGAGTAAATGAACGCATCTGCTCGAGCGTACATATCAATGGAAACAAACGGAACAGCAGATTACTTTACAGTGTCACCTTGGATGTTTTATTTTTCTAATTGTTTATGTACTTGCACTTATAAGCCAGTCTTTCAACAGTTGATCATGATAACTCCTTTCCCATTGAAGGTTTGTTTACTAAACCATTTCTGTCTTGCACATTCTCTTACGGGGGCGACACAAAGAAAATAGCATCCAAAAGATTTTGGTTCGATATCCTACACTGCATTTGCCATGCTGGAGTCTCTTTAAAAGAGAGGCCAGGCCCTCTCTGCTCCCATGAACTTTGCTTCGACGTGAACTTTGATCTACCTACGACAAGAGAAAGGCTGTGAAGAATTTGCTGCTTTACAACAGCAGCAACAGCTTCATGAAATCTAAAATCGGAGTCAACGCAAACACGTCTCTCAGTGGAGCAGCCATATTTTGTTTACCAGATCCTGCTTCGTTAAGCTTAAGGGAAGATGCTTACACTTTCTGCTTTTTATTCACCACTGAAATAAGAATGTTACACAGGGCTCCACACTGACCCCTGTTGGCAAAAAAATGGAACTGCCTCTGTCTTCTACCATTAAAGAGTTATCTCATAAAACCAAAAAGAAAATAACTAGATGTTGAACAAAACCTTTAACAATGTCCGGATAATTTTTACCTGGACATTTACATACTTGAATTAGTTCGCCGTTCTGGTCTGCTAAGTGGAATTACTGCTGTCCTGGCAGTGTGTGTGATAAGTGCCCTCTCTTATCATTTCCCACATTAACGAGCAGTTAATGATCCCGTGTTGGAGCGTGGGAACCAGAACCAAAGATGAGACTAAAACACACTGAGCTGCAGGGAAGGAGAATTCAGCATCTTGGTTCAAGCACCAAAATAAAATTCATTTCTGATAACACAGAATAAAACAAATACTTACTGCATATGCATATTGTATTTTATACACTAAACTAGAAACATGTTAAGGATGTTTAAGTCAAATTAATTTAAACATTTTGTTTAACTTATTTCTATTCCTGCTTTTCAGGTTGGAGGTAATATTACTGTAAAGTAAATTGATAATTATATTATGGTAATAGTAGTTATAAGGTACACAGTACCAGTGAGAGAAAAATATGAGCATACAGATCTGTAAGCTTCTAAAATGGCTACTTAAATACTCAACATTTATGTAGTTAAAAATCTGAAGACTTTAAAGTAACATGACACAGAAACAAATATCAATATATGTGTCTGCAGTTAGACGTAAAAAAAATTCTGGGTTTCCTGGTTTGCAATTTTCATACAATTTAAATTCTTCCTTTGATGATTTGTGGTTGTCAGTTTTAAATACAATCAGTAATTTTCTCTACTTAAACGCAACACTTTAAGGTCTACATCTTTGCAGAAAATAATGAACTGACACAGATTAGGTTTATGTCCACATGTAGGGTCCCAGTTAGATTTTTACCAGTTCAAAGTTTATTATAAATCAAGATATATTTCAGCTTGATGCACGTACTGTTCAAACTTCTAAGAACGCTTGTTATGGTCCTCTTCTGCCTCCTTCAGGTGAAAATAGTCACTACATGTAAAAGTAAATTCTATTAAACCAACTCTACTTTTTATTTTGGGCTCCTTTTAAATATAACAGATTAAAAGCAAAACAATTTCTGTTCCAAGCTAAATTAAGTCAATTACATGAAGGTAGCTTTGTTCTTTGACAACAAAGGGGCACATTTTTGCAGGTTTATATTTTTCATAAGAAAATTGAGAGAACAAAGAGTATAAATAAATGAATAAATTCATAAGTCATAACAATAAAAATTTCTTCTAATAAAAGTCAGAGTGAAACTCCAACTACAAAACTTATTTTATAGATATTACTTTGTTAAGAAATAAAATATTCCTGCTTGGTTGGCAAGCCCATAGTTGATGTTGGCAAATCTCAGCCGGATTATTATCCACAACAGTAACCTGATTGTCCAGTTAATTATTCATTTGGTAATTTTTAAATGGTTCTTTAAAAGTTCCAAAACGTCCAACTGGTGTATTGTGAATATTTTTGCAGATTTAGTTTGGCAGAGTCTGAACAAGCAAAACGGGTCCAGAATTACTAAAAGTACATTTATACCATGTTCAGCATTACAATTATTTCCAAATGTACAAAAAGAAAGATAATATCTTAACCAAATAAAAGCTTAGCCTTATCTTAAAGTAGTATTATTTTAAAATTGCAAATGAATTTTAATATGGATGCACATTATATCGGCACTAACACTGACATTGACTGATATTAGTCATTTTTTATGATATTGCTTCATATGATGAATAAAACTGGACCACTATTTACAAGTGATATTTCTTCTCATCCTGTTGCCGTTTGCTTTTTGGAGGGGAAGTGGAGGAGGTTGGTCATGTTTTATTTGTTTTGTTTTGGGAATTATTTTATTTTCCCAAAACATTTTCTGAATGTCTAATATTTAATCTAGAGTCTTATTTAAGGAAATTATTGCAGAGAGCCTCTTAAATGGAGGGTGCGAGTTCAAGTCACAGTCTATTTCAAAAACTAAATGCATGCCAACTTTAAACAATCGAAAGGACGAGGGTTTGGGATCATCGTTTTGCCGCAACACCAGGTTGTGTTCAACCTTGTTGGACAGTCGGTGTATGGCACCTCAGTTTTGGATCAGGGCCTTTTGTGTGTTAGAACAGGACAATGAATCCCAAACACACACGACCGAACACATTTTGAAAGGCCTCAAGCCTCAGATATGGCCCTGGCCTCAACTCCATTCAAATGTTGAGCAATATAATAATAAAAAGAACAGATCGAAGTGTACGGTTTCTGAAAAAGAAAAGAGCAACTAAAAATTCAGCCACAATTATGACATAAGAAATTAATACCTACAAAAAAGCATCTGGTTTCTCTGTAGCTCCATAAGGCGAGTCTCATGGCAAAATATCATGAACCAAAAAACAAAAGATTAAATCCTTAAATCATGAAGCAAGTATTCGCATCTTCATCTCTGCCATCCTTACAGCAGAGGGAGACAAACACCTGCATTCCTAACACTTCCCCGTCGATGTGTTTTGGCTCTGCATCTGCGCATTTTCCTGAAATGCACTCACTGGTGACGGTGAGAACGTTAGTCTTGACCTCGGCGCTGATCTCGATGCGGCCTCTCCTCTCGGTGTGGTCCGTCCCACACAGGTTCGGCACATTGGGCACACAGCGCTTGTGGATGTTCATCATACAGTCTGAAAAGCACATGCAAGATCACATCCAAGAATAAACTGTTTATGTTTGGGTACGTTTGAAGGAAGCCATATAGTAATCCACATGCAAATAAAAGGAATTAGTAAATATTTTCATGTAGATATGAACAAAAATGATCAGGTTTGAGAGGTTATGTGTAGTTTGGAGCACGTACGGTCGCATCTCATCCCCTGGTGGATGAGGCCGTAGAGTAGGGAGCCGCAGTGGTCACAGAAGGTAGGGCTGGAGTAGGTGTGGATCTTAAATTTATGCTTTGCCCTCGGGTCCTGATGAGAAACATTAAGAGAAACATTAAAAACTTGCTAGGTACTTAAAACTATCCTTTTTATCGGCGCAAACGTTTCACAATACACAATTAAATAAGGGGAACTTTGTAGAATCAAAGAACAAATAAATGATCTTCCATCTCCTTCACCACAAGCCATTCATCTCAGTCTTTCCAGTGCTGTGAACATTTACAGGAAGTTTATATGGGGGTAGGTGACTATAGAGGGGGGTTGACTGTAATCTGATAATAGCTTTCCTCTGAATTGCTTTGATTCTCATCAGTTTTGCGAGGCAACAAAAGCAGCTCCCTTCAGAGCCTGAGCGCGTATGCACGTGCAGGTGAGCGTGCGCCGTTCCTTTGCCACAACTGTCTTTAATAGGAAGTCAGCATTCCGTGAAGTTTGATACTGGTTGTTGAACAACGATGAACAAGTATGCAGCTGCTGGAGTGACACGAAAGGTGACTAGGCACATTTTGTTCAAACCCCGAAGAGAGATTTAGACCTGGAAATTTTAATGTTTCGAAGAGAGATGAAGTTAGCTTTTAGAGGCAAAATGCGTTCAAGTAAAATTTCTGTTTGGTTTAATTTTGCATCCTAGCTCAAAGATTAGTTCTTCCCAACCAATTTTAAGCAGCAACATGGTTCGCCATGAGCAAACAGGCCAAAAGCTGAACCGTTTCAGCTGCTGACTGCTGCAGATGTTGGTGGTCAGGTATTGTGCTGTAAGAAAAGCAATACTGAAGGAAGATTTTGACAGTATTCCTAAAATTCTTGCCTGTCCTCTTCTAAAATTTTGCTAAATTGTTAGCTTTTGATCCATTCAAGCAGAAATACTTGGAAAAATTCTATGATTTTTTTTCTGGTTTTGCTGTACGTCTCCACCATCTTAGCATATTTGGAGACTTTTTATAACTCAAGCTCAGATTGGGTGAAGAGCACCAATTTTCAAGTTTTCACAGATCTCAATCGAATTTAGGTATGAACTTTGACTGGACCATTTTGACATGGATTTCCTTTGCTTAACCATTGTATGATGATGAAATTCTTGACTTCTCTGCTGAGTTATAGGGTGTTGTGGTGTTGCTTTTGTTTCCCAGTAATGTTCTTAAACAAACCGCTAAGGCTTCACAGATTCATCCTGTGGTCAAAACACTCACATTTGGACTCTACAGTATTTATTAATTTAGTGACATTCTAAAGACTAATGGCCACAGAGAAATTTACTTAGAGGTGTCAGAGTGAAAGGGCATGAATGGTCTTTAACTCACTCAAGTTAAGTACCGTAAGTAAGTTAATATAAAATTCTGCTAACATTGAAGTTTGTGATAAAATGAGGATGAGCTCAAGGGATATGAATACTTTTATTGTACTGTCATTCTCAAATAACATCTGCAAAACGAAAAGTTAAAAATTTCGGACTAAAGTAATTTGGTTTATTCATCTCATGTAAATAAACATCTTGAAAATAAATCATTGTAAACTGTTAAACTGCGAGCTGTGAGTGCTTGATGGATCATTTTCATGTTATGGTCTATAGTTATTACAGTGAGAGTTTTTGACAATTTCTGCAGTGAACAGAGAGAATACCACCTGCACATATGTACAACACTTTCTTCCTATTGTCTGTGACTAAATCATTTCTGCACATTAACATTCATAAGTTGCTTTTAACCGTACATTAGAGGTTTTACGTGGGAGTGTGGAGGGGGGGGCATATCTCCAGGTGGACTGTGATTTCTTAAGGGAACGCTGCCTTCAGGTTTCTGCATCATTTTACTTCGAATCAATTTTACCTGTTTTCTTAATAAAACCCCTAATATGCTCCCCCTCAATTCTCAAACAACAAAAAAGCGATTATAGTTATTTTGACGTTTTGTCGAGACTGATATTGGTTACGTTCTTTGAGGTGAAAATTGTACAACAAATCCTCTTTATGAAAATATATTTAAATGTGGAACCAGGGAGGGGGGGAAACACAGTCTATTTTTGCCTGCTGTCTATCAAACGCCCATGTGAGTTCATGCATGTGTGAAACCTGCAACCGCAGGAGAGAATACACACCTGCATCTGAGCTCTGTGGTAGAGCAGATGTCCAGAAGGAAGCTACATATTCTCAGTTCTTGTAAATGTTCAGAACTTTCAAATCAAAAGCCAGAACAAATTATATGGCTGAATTGTTACTCTAGACTGCACTGTTGCCTCAGTTATACTCAACATCTCAAACTATAGGAATGTCTTAGTATGCTGTTAAGTTTGAATAATTTTCATATCTTAATTTTTTTCCCCTCGTCTTTCAGAGGAAGGAATGAGGAGCTAAGAGGTACAGTTACATTCAGTTCAATTTATTGTCCAACAAAATGGCCTAACTGGAAATTGCCTCATAATCCCTCTGAGTTTGATGGGCAGCAACACTTGCATCTCTAAGGTCATCTAAGGCGTAGAGATGTTTGTGTAAACAAACATCTCTACGCTCCAGTGCAGCAAACAGCTAGCTGTTTTGAGTTATGAAAACTTTCATACAACCATACATTTAAGACATGCATTATAAGGTCCTTTTTTAAAAACTTATTTCCATGTCAATGTCTATCCTTTCCCCCTCTTTCCATTCCTTTGTTTTATTACAGCACTCTCCTGTCCAATTATATTTCCTGCCAACGGCATTAGTCATCTCCCACCAACACACAAATCAAACACATGCTGTCATGTTATTGGAAAAACTCTGTGATAGACAGGCTTCAGAGTCACTTAGTTGGTGAAGCAAAAATGTATTTTCTTCCTTGAAATTATCCACACAGGAAACTTTTAAAACACGCCCATGCCCATTTTTAGTCATATTTAAAATAAATGTTAACTGTGCTGCGCATTAATTATGGTAATAATAATTATACATTTTATTTAAATGTGTTTTTCAAAACACTCAAGGGTATATATTTTACAAACAAGTTAAAAACAACAATTTAACTACCAGCAACTTAGATAAATAATAATGCTGGTTGCCTGACAATGTGATGTTAACTTGTAAATTAGCTGCATTACAAGCCATGCTATTTATTTTACCTGCAGACCTGATAACTTTTGTAGCATTTTGCATTATGCTTGTTTCAAAACAGAGTAATCATTTTTTAATCAAATTTTTCCCCATCACTGGTAAAAGTTTAAGCAAATTCCTCTATCCAGCCACAGAACGCAACTAAATGACAGCTTGACGCAAGAGGTGGCAAAGGGCAAATATTCCTTTACATCTAAAGTGCAAAAGCTGTTATATCCTGTGTAGGTTTTTTCCTGCAGTTTTGAAACCATAATTTTTTACACCTGTACCGCTGAACCTTGAAACCATAAATCAGTTCATGTCTGACATGACGTCTGTAAAATGTGCACAGATGTGGTCCTTCAACCTCCAAGTTCTATACCATTAGCAAGCTGTGGGCCTGAAATGTAGGTTTCATTAGAGGACATCATCCCTCGACTTCTCCCACAGGGAACCCATTCTATTAACCCAGATCTATAATTGAATTCTTCTTTTATACATACATAGCTGACAGAGGGAAAAAAAAAAAGAGAGGTAGTATGGGAATTAAGGAACTACAGACAGAGAGATGATCTTGCGCACACCAGGATGAACTGTTTTTAGACTTGACTGCATCACTCTAAACAACAACATTATACATCTCTTTCTAAATTGATGTACATCTTGGTTCTTTTCCTTCCTCTCGGTAGGAGCTCTTTTGCACAGATATAAGTCCTCCGCTCCATTTCCATCTCTAATAATAAAGTAAGCAACTAGTTTGGAGCAGAGCTAGCCTACATTTCTAGGGCCAGAGGTCATGAGGTCATGAACTTATTAAAGAAACAATATGATGATGGTGACACGGCCCCATAATTAAGAGCAGAAGACCCGTGGGTGGATGAGCTTTAAAAATAGACAACGTATGCGGCGTTTTCAGGTTTGGTTTAAAGGGAGACAAGTGGGAGATATTTTCATACAAGGGGAGAGCTACAGTACATGTCTACCAAATATAGAAATGTTCAAGTGTCAGAAATGAAGCCGGTGGAAAATAGAAAGAAGATGATAGAGATGGATGGTGAGATTTGAAGTGACAAATGGGAAAAAAACAAAAACGGAAGCTTAACGCTGGCCTAAAAATAAGAGATGCCAAAGAGGAGATTTTTGGATTAGTTCTTTAATCAGTTAAAAAAAAAATTAAAAAGTAGATGAATAATCAAATACTCATATGTTTCACCCTATAGGAGATTTGTTTATTTTTTATTTGAATAATATAGCCTATATGGCAAATTAAATGTCATTTATCTATATCACCAAAACTTGGCTTTTTACCTGGGATGTGTAGGCTTTTGACTTCTTTGTATTTTCTGCAACATGCGGTTTTCTTTACTAGTTTTGTCTTTAACTTGATGTTCCAAGTCTGAACTGGAGGGGTTAAACTCAAACGCGTAACATGACGTCAGATGATGACAAACATGGTGAACTAGTTTGTCTCGTGCTTGTCAAAAGCAGAGACTTTTTTCTGGATTGTGTTGTGTAATACCGGACCAAAATGTTTTATGATTTTGTGATGGAAACAGAAAAAGTGGCGTACCGAACCTCACCGACCAATGCCGTACCACTCAGTGTAACCAAGGCATTAGACGCAAACATAACAATCATGCTTTTTGTACCATGAATGCTAGGAAAGAATATGAAAAAAGACTATGGTGAATAAGCTTATATAAAATGGACTTTTGCAATATTTAATACAGAAAAAGTTTACAATTATGAGTTTCTAAAAGAACAGATGCTAGCACAGAGATGATGAAGAAGAAATGTTGGAGAAAGAGCTTGGCTCTTTGTGAGTTTCTGAAACTAAAATGATAAAGAGACGCTATTTGAATCATGGCACCAAGAAAGAAATGCTAAAGCAGTCAGGTGAAACGGGGAAAAATAACTCAGGTTGGTTTTAGACACAGATACATTGTCATCTGTCAGAAAACCAATAGGAAAACACAAGTGCTTCCTCTGGAGGCGTCTACGCTCGTCAAGCTGAAAGGGCACTCCAGAGGGAGGTGAAAACAGGTGGAACTTGAGAAGGGATTTTCAAGCCCACTAACGAGAAAAGGCCAAATCATTACTTTCCCTGAGAGGAGAAAGTTTCGTTTCTTGAAGATCCGTGATTGAGAGCTTCTTAGAATGCTTTAAGAGTAGAATGACAACAAAGAGCCCGAGTTCATCTCTGAAATCGCAGAAATCTTCCTGGACTGTATCTATTAAGTTTAACTCAGTGATGAAACTATAGACTAACTTCCTCACATACAGTGGCTTCTTTCTATAGCATATTTACAGCAGTCAAAAAATGTTAAAGAAAGTCCCATTAGTCATATGACAGTAATAAATGTGAGGATGAGAAAAGTAGAAACGAAAGAAGTAAAAAGGTTTATGCAATCACTGCTTCTACTAAACTCATATTTCTTGACGCATATAGTGACTTGCAAAAGAATTTATATTTCTTGAACTTTGATGCAAATTTTCACATTACAACCACAACCTTCAATGGATTTTATTGACCATTGAAGGACAATAAAATCCATTTTATTGGATTTTATTGCGATATGTGATCTTATGCGAAAGTGTTCTTGTATGTGCCTCCTTCTACCCCTGACTGAAATAAAGTGACACTAATCGTCTTCAAAAGCCATCTAATTAGTTCATAGACCTGGGAAGTTTGTTAGAAAACACAAGTAAACACAGATACTGTGCAGTATCCTGTCTGCTGTGAAGATCAGACAGCAGACAGGATACGAATAAAGTTGTGGAAAAGAAAAGAAGAAGGACGAGCAAGAAATACAATATTTTAAACTTTGAACATTGCACAGAGCACTGTTCTATCCACTACCTGAAGGTAAATAGAGTGTTATACAACTGAAAGCCTACCAAACATATCCATGTAACAGGATTGAGTCGAGAAGGTCATTAATCAGAAAAGCAGCCAAATAAAATGTGGCTTCTCAGGTAACTCTCAAGGAATTAAGAGACATTTGGTTCTTGTTGAAGAACCTGCTGATAGGTTCACAAATCTAGTCTTTATGGAAAAGTGGCAAAAGACTTTAGACTGGGGTGGAATTTCACCTTTGAGCAGGTCATGAACCCTAACCACACTACCAGAGTTACAATACAATGGTTTAGATCAACGATTTTCCATGTGTTGCGATGGTCTAGTCTAATTCCAGACCTAAACTTACTCGACAATATTTTATTTTTCACCTGTTAAAATCTTTTCAAATCCCACATCTTTCCATTTCAGTTTACAATTTTGCATTGTAAAATCTGAGGGATGTATAATTTTAATAATCTGACTGTACTCACGTCTGAGGCAGGTCCTTTGTCCGCGCCTGGACAGGAGAAAGTGACAAACTCATGGCAGCGCTTATGAACCACGAAACAGCACACTGTGAAAAGAGTGTGAGAGAGAAAAAAATGCATCAAAATTCAATGTGAAAATTTCACATTTATTAAATTTCTCTCACAACAGTTGTCAGTAATATACAACATGATAAATTCTCCCAAAACGAGCCTCAACACTGAAAAATGAAGCTGAAATGGGAACCAAAACTGACCTGGAACAGCACATGTGTATTATTAGCTAATCACAGTCTCACTAAGGATGGAGAGGTCTATTTCCCCTTTTCTTTCAGCTTAAATTACTAATACCTTAAAAAAAGGCAAAGAGGAAAAACAAGTATATCTGTACACCACCATTTATATACAAGACAGCTAAAAGTGTTTAACCACAAAAGGAAATGCGGTGAACAAACTTCACTACAGTAAAGGCATGAAATTAAATCAAAAAGTAATTTAAATGAACAGAGAACATTTATTCTTAAGTAGAACGTGACCAAGCCTTACTGCTTATTAAAAACAGTCGTTGAGTTCAAAACTCTCATAAAATAAATGATGCTGGATGGATGGCCTGCAGAAAAGGTGTTCGCACTTGGAGCATTTCCTTAGAATTCTGCTGATTAAAACCAAACACATCAAGCTAAAACTTGTGCAACTTTTAGAAACTAGAAGAGCTACAACAAATGGTGCATGTTATTAGTCTCTCTGTATCACAGATTCAGACTAAGATTAGTCCTCCTTTCAGTGGGGCGAAGGATTTGAATCACAGAGCGACTTCTGTAGAAAAATAAATTAATTAAATGGCGGAGGAGACCTGCTGATGTTTATCCCCTCTGAAATGGCCTCTCCTTCCGTTTTGTTTCATTTCAAAGAGCACATATAATCTAATACAGTTATAAAATGTAAAATGGCACTCAATTTCAATTCTTCTTTGCAATTACTCAAATAGTGATCCAGAAATAAGTCGTAGCTTGTCAGCTACAACAAAATGGTCATGCATAACCAAATTTATAGAGGCGTCCCCCTTCCTCTTTTGAAAATAAAAAAATGCAAACAAAGAGGAATAACTGAAGCTAAAATAAGCTTCAATTCCGGGCAACCAGTCTATAATGTAGTAAGACTTACATAAAACCATGCTGCGAGTAGAAGACTTTTCGCTTAGCATCACCTCACTGTGCTGTGTTATATTGTTGCAGCTCTTTGACGACGAACTTTGAAGGGTCCAATTACAGATTTTCTGCCTTATAATGACTTCCTTCCAGGAGAAATGAGGCTAAAAAGCTCTTGACGCGAAAGCACTTTTGACTTGACACAAATGTTTTTATTGAAATTAAGGTAAATTACAGATGCTCTTAAGGAGACTTCTTGACTGTAGTGACTTCGCTCTTGGAAGCAGCACTTATATCAGAGTATTTAAAAGCTTAAGTAGTGGAACAAAAGGATTCTGTGGGTCTGTCTTAACACCTACACTGTCTTTTTATAACTCCTGCAGCATTGTCATTTACTCAGACGGCCTATTGGACGAACAATGGGCACCATCTCCTTATCACAAGATTCCTTTCTGTTTATGGATATTCAACAGCTAAGCAAGTATTACACTTTTTCCTCCCTTGGTTCCTCCGATTTGCATAAAAACAACAAGGATCTACATTAAAGAAATCTTATGCAATCTGCAGCCAAATGAGATGAAAAGCGTGACACGGTTCCACTTTCCAGGTTGGTAACAATCAGCGAAGCACAAACGTGGAAGCGCTGATGCACAACGAGCCTGTCATCTCCACCCTGATCAGTGTCAGCTCCACTTGACAGCCAAGACAAACACAGAAAGGTAGTAATATCACAGACACGTAGAGAAACGGTTCATACAAAAATGCCCTGGAGTCCATATGAGGAATGACAGAAAGGCCCAAAGAGATGCACTGAATGTGCAAACAGGAGGTTTCACGAAAGCTCAAATCAATCCAGGTTACATCACACTAATCTGTTCACATGAATTAGTTATAGCATTTTATATTTTTTTTTAAGATTGTGCATTTCCAGCTGATTGTTTTATACAATTATTGACACTGGGGATGTAGCAGCAACACATACAACCTACTCTGACCATAACATTGATACATTTGGAAATCTTTAACAAGATTTTCAAATGAATGTTTTGTTTTTGCAAATTTTGGTCAGATTTTTTGAACAAAAATAAGATTTGTGATTTTAGTCATTTTGAAGGTAATTTCCGATAAGGTTTTATTGCTGTTCTAAAGGGAGAGTACTGTGTTTTCACAGAGTATAAAATTTTTATAGAGTAATTTCATAGCACAATCAACTCACTTTGTTACCTTCAGCTGGTCTGGAAATGCTGTAAATACCAAAAATAACTTAAAAGACACTTGACTTTGCATTACAGCCATGAAATGGGCCTCTGTCTCTTTAAGAGCCTCCTACTCTTGCCTTCAGTACGTCATCGGAACAGTTCTTCTCCGTGATGGCATTTACAATCATTCTTAGGAGAATTGAACTGAGAAGTAATTTGTATGATGAGCTCAGCAGACGCGCAGTTCCACCAGGTTTTGTTTAATTGCTGTTGCCGCTAGTGTAGGAGGATTACGGTGGACGGGTGCTCTGTGGGGCAGGAGCTGGGCTGGAGACTGAAGGTCCTAGGCAGAACATTGGATGCATTGTATGAGGAAGCATTAACCATGTGAAATTCAAGCATTTCTCAAATACGCCTGAAAAAAAATCAAAGCCAAACTCCAGGTATGTTCTTCATGAGAGAAGAACATGATATAAAACTCAAAAATGTTGATTTTGCTTAATACCAACCCTTTAAAAAAATCCTTTGTTCCAGATTTATCTTTACTACTTAGTTAGGATTATTAATTTAATAATTGGTAATGATGTGGAAAAGACTGTAGGCTGTTTAGACTAAAATTTAAAACAATTAACATTTGTGGCATAATTAATAGTTTGTAAATTGGTGTTTACGATTGCAAAGTTGCTAGTTTCAACTAGAAGAAGCTTGGCAGAAAGTTATACAAATTTTTATTACTGGAGACAGGTTGTCAAAATTAGTTTTGAATAAAAAACAAAAATATGTACGAGAATACCTTCTGCCAGGGCGAAACTGTAAGAGCACCAAACACTGTTTATCCAGAGTTGTCATTTACATGTGATTGTGCACACTGCCGACGTATTTCTAAAAGCCCATCAACCGTATACAAACAGTTGACTGACAGATATGTGATTATTATATCACTCTTTATGGACATATTTACTGTCAATAATGAGTTCAGACAGCAGATGCAGAGGCAGATTAAAATGTGGACAAATTAAGATGAAAGAACTGGGAGGGGGAAAAAAAAGCCCACCACATATCTACACAGAAAACGAGTTCGGGAAAGCTGGGCGTGCATCTTGATGCACCAATTTGCACCATGCTTCGGCAGCAGATCATGGCTAATTTTAATCAAGTTAACTTTTACTTCAAAAAAAGATCATTGGTGTGTTGGACCTCTGTATTTTCAGCCTGAGGGAGAGAATACAGTAAGCCACATTGGCTGTGAAGATGAACTTGCCTGCCTACAAGATGATTCAGTGTTAGTAAACTACGTTTGGGAGAATGTGCTCAAAATGTTTCTCACTGCCAACAGACACTCGCTTTAAAATCAAGATAATTTGAGGTCTCATGGTAGGGCGTACGTCTCAGCATGTTCAGAACATTAAAACGATAAAAAACAAACATTTCAGATGTTACGACATACGTCCTGAGCTGGCAGGTAGAGACATAAAGGTGTACCAAGGATTTAATGAGGTTTCACTGAAACCAGGAAGACAGAGCACATCACACCAGTTTTAAAGTCCCTACACTGGCTCCCTGTAGCTCAAAGAATAGACTTTAAAATACTGTTGCTAGTTTATAAATCACTGAATGGTTGCAGCACCACAATACATTAAAGACCTGCTGTTGTTGTTCCATCTTCTGGTTCTGGTTCTGCTCTGCATCCTCAGAACCAGAACCAAACATGGAGAAGCAGCATTCAGCTTCTATGAATTACAAATCTGGAACAAACTTGCAGAAAACTGCAAAACAGCTGAAACACTGAGTTCCTTTATGTCAAGCCTATAAACACCCCCGTTTATTTGATTCATAACGGGAACATTGATTAATATATTTCATGTGTATTTGTGTTTTATGATTTTGGCTTTTAATGAAATGTAGTGTTTATTGCAGTTTGGTAATTGGTTACTGCATTATGTTTTTAATGGTGTAAACTTGACTTGACTTATGAAAGTGGCTGTGCAATACTTTTTTGAGTACTTCCAAAATATGATGTAAACATAGATATACTGGATATCAATAGTGCTTACATTAATTTTCTAGCCACAAAAGAATTTATTTTTCAATTTATAACATGACCGATCCTTAATAAAACAGCATCGTGTTAGTATAAATTTAGCAGAAATCACTATTTTTTAGTGCACTTTTGTGTGATTCAGTAATTTTCATTATATATATATAAGACAATAGTAGTTGCCTTCATTTTTCTGCTTGAATAAATTTACCTTAGAGGCCAGATACCACATCATATCTAAGTGAATTCTTCTCTGAGCAGAGGGAGAATAATTAACACAGAACACGTTCTCCACTCTAACAAACATTACAACACACATGTGCACCTGAATGGTACTTCACTCCCACGCAATATTCACTCTCTGGTTACACCACCTACACACAGCAGTGATACTGTACTGCACACATACACACAGAAAACCTCCCCCTCGCTCAAACGACATGAGACTGAAAACAGAACGTGCAGGTGGAGGGATGCGAGTACATCTAGGACTGGTGTGAGCTGTTTGCACAGATTGCTTCAAGGCGACTGCTCCTTTTGGGCTACTGCTACTGCCAAATACTTAACAAAGCACACAGTCACACACACACACACACGCATACGAATAATGATGGGACTAAAACTGTGCTACGCGTTCTCCATGGTACGATTCAGAGGCCAAAACAAACAGCACATCTGAACAAAAATAGCGCAGGGTCTGAAATGCGATCGTATTTTCTGTAACCAGAATAATTGCTGATTGCTTTATCTAATATTTACAACAACAAAAAAATCCAACTGTCTGACCCCATGCTTTTAAAAAAATGGATGATGGAATGGATCTAATTGCATGAATACAGAGTAGCAGGTTGAAGATATACAGTAGGTGACTAAGAAGGAATGATTAAAAACAATCTTGTAGATTTGAAGGGAGTCTTTCAATCTGGTCTGGTTAACTTCCTCAGGTGGAAAATGGCTTTATTTTTAAATTATTGAACGCAAAGAAGGATGTTTATTTTTCCTTTTTTGATGATGACGCACAGAAAGCCAAAGAAATATGAAATTTGATGTTGTTCCAGTAGACACAACTTAACCCAGTATTTACAGCTACAATATAAGAATAGAAATAACCTTTTTATTTCATTGCCGGACATAAAATCTGACTAAACTTTTTCTATTTTAGGTCAGAAAGGGCCCTGGAGCAGACAGACTGCTAGAGCAGGACCAGTAAGGCTGCACAGCTGAGTTTGCTAACATCTTGTCCTCCAGCTACAACTTGCTGCTACCTACAGTACGGACTAACACTAAGCGACATTCACTACCTCCGGAGCGCCCCAAGGGTGTGTTAAGCTCACTACTCTACACCTTTTTCACACCGTTCCTCCAGCTACTGTAATTTGAATCTCATTGTGAAATTTGCTGAAACGATCAACAACAACGACACAGCATAAAGGGCCGAGGTAGCCGCGTCGTGTGACGACAATAACATCAAGAGGACAACAAAAATAATCCAGGATTTCCACAAGAACTGACAAAACCACTCCATGACGATAACATCAAAACAACAACAAAACTCTCTCCACTGGAAGCGAGATGGTGGAGATCATTACTATCTTGAAATAGCAGGGAGTAACTATTTCAGAGTACCTGACTTGGAGCAAAACATTTCCTCAGATGTGGGTAAAATAAAGCAACGCCTAGGCTGTACTCCTTGAGGAAGTTGAGGAGTATGCTAATCCCAAAGCAGTTGATGGTAAATATTTTGTAACTTTGCCATCAACACTGTTTTAATTTATGGATTTTAGTGTGTTTTGCCAGCTGCACCAAGGTTATCAGCAGGCTCTCCAGGAGGTGGTAAAAATAGCAAAGAAGATTTTTTTCCCATAAATCAGAAGTCTCCCTCCGTTGTCTCAGAAGAATCCACAAAAGTTATGCACAATCAAATCCACCGAGCGAATCATCTGTTCCATCTGATACCCTCAGGTAGTAGGCACAGGCCCATACGTGCCTGAACCACCAGTCTGGCCTACAAACTGTACCTTCAGGCAGTGAGGCTGCTAAAACTCCCTCTTCATATTTACATTGTCTTTGATACAGCATATGTAAATATCTGGTTTCAATTGTTCTTCATTTGAAAAATGAGCATTCTAACTCAAAATGCTGTCACGACTCCTGCCATTTTCTATAGAGCTAATAATAGCGATCAGATGTTTACTAGCTCTTACCAATTTCCATTTTTTGTTTACTTTAACATCTGAACTGGTTCTAGTTTTATCTGTTTTCTACTTGCTGTACTTTAAAAAATATTCCGCATTTAAGAAATGAAGATGTGACACATATTTCCTGATTGCAGTATTAGATTTAATTCAGGATAAAGTGATTATTTTGGATTATTTTGATGCATCAATGCATCAAAATAATCATGCTTATGTCCATTTCTTAGAGCTCGGTTTTGTATTCTCTTCATATAAATTTCTGCTCTCTCCCACGCAAATTCTAGTTTCACACATCAACATTCTCTGTCCTGCATATTTTTTTGCATATTTCAACACTTCATTTAGCTCAACAATGTGATTGCATGAGTTCATGCAAGATTCATGTTGATTAAAAAAACAATAATTCTTCCTCCCTGCAGTTAGGAGGAATCAGCAAATACTCGCAGACGCCAACTTATTGTACGACATAATGTATACTAATGTCTTGTTTGCTGATATTTTGATGTTGCTGAACAAAGAGAAATCGGTCTCTGTCCAAAGGGAGAGCTTTCCACTGCTTGCTCAGCCATCACCACCATTTACAGAGCAGATTGTGGCTTCTGTGGATACTATTTTTATTTTTTTATAAACAATACATGATGTAACATTAACAAATAATGTGAATAATTGTAATCTTTATAAAAAACAAGCAAACAAAC
The DNA here is from genome assembly GCA_903066815.1 of Brachyrhaphis roseni. Taxonomy (NCBI): domain Eukaryota; kingdom Metazoa; phylum Chordata; class Actinopteri; order Cyprinodontiformes; family Poeciliidae; genus Brachyrhaphis; species Brachyrhaphis roseni. Next base: position 142,730 of record CAEFZY010069965.1, read on the forward strand.
AAAAAAACAGAATGAAACAATATCCTAAGCCTCAAACATCTAACTGAGCACAGTTCTATCAGTCATGGGAAGTTTGAATAGGTCACAACAACAAGCCCCCAAGGCCATAACCTCTTTCACACCTTCCTCCAACCTCTTGTCAGGACTACTCTTGAAGTCTTCCCATGCCATTCTTTTCCAAACAATACACACAGATGAACACATGAACAAACACGGATCACCCCTATGCTGGTCAGCCTTTGCCAGCATTGCACTGAGAAGTGGCTTATACAATGAGCTCAGTCGATGTGCAGTACCACCAGGTGTTTGCTAATTGCTGCTGCGGGGAATGACTGCTCTGTGAGGCGGAAGCTCGAAAGATTTGAAACTGCAGCTCGAAGGCGGCGCTCGGGCTACCCAGTCGCTTTGCACAGCTGAGTGGTTGCCACAGAAGATATTTTCTCAAATGGAAGAAGCAAAGCAAGACTACAGGTATGTTTTTGATGAGCGAATAACATAACATGACTTAAAGCTCAGAAAGTAGATTTTATACAATACTGTCCCTTTAAATCTTCCTCCATTTGTCTTTTCAGTGGGACAACAGGAAACCGCAAATATGGCGAATGTGGTGTTGTGATAATGTATATTTTCAGAACGATATATAAAAGACATCAGTAGAGCGGGTGTGTGCAGCCATTAAATGCAAAGCTTGGCATGTGGATGGGGAAATTATGTAATCTCAGTTGCCGCATCCATCTTCTTTATTGTACATTTTCTGGATCACACTTCAGCTATAGATCACCACAGGGCTGCCACAAGCGCTACTTCACTTGTGTTTGGATTTCTAACGTTAGCTCTTATAAGACACACAAAATGAACCCAGGAGATAAACAGAAACTTCCATACCTATGTGTCTACAAAGTTAACATCAAGAATAAATAGCTCTTGTGTAATTGTACACATAAAGTTCATAGAGAATATCAAGTAAAAGTTTTGCAAGCCTTTGTTGAAGAAAAGCCATAGAGTTTGCAACAAGTCGTGTAGGGGGCATAGCAGCCATGAAGAAGAATGTAAGAGAAGTAAAAAAAAAAACATCTTAAAACTGCACATAATAAAATAAGACTCTGAATGTAAAAAACTCAGAGAGCCAAAGATTTCCATCTGTAACTGTGTTGAAAGGCGAATCTATTAAGTATCAACTCAGGGGTGAAATAGTAAAAATGGACTCCACAATTTTCAGATTTGTATTTGTATTAATAGTTTTCTGTTTACTGCTGCACGTTTACAAGCAAGCACAGCTGACCGACACGCTTGCAGTCACAAAACCAATGAGCCTGTGGCTTGAAATATTCATTCACAGTTTTACGTTTTCTCAACCTATGAGCACCAGTCACCCGGCGTTATTACGCAACAACGTGTAGTCAATCGATATCAACTTCCCATCATGGTCCCTGTATTAGTATGCTGTGAACAAACTGCTGGTTGAACCTCCTCTGGTTGAAGAGTCTGCTTTACTGTTGGAGCCAACAAGCTATTTTTTTATTTGGGTTTACACTGTCTTGAGTAAAGATAAATAAATTAAGTCTTTATCCTTGAATGAACAGGATGTGTGAGATTTCAGTCATGACACTCTCTCATTTCATTTGTGCCATATTTATCAGCATCATCTATCTTTAACCTCTTCTTTCCACAATTTGTGATCATCTGCACCTTTTGGTACTTATTTTCAATTGCATTATTTTCCACTGATCTCCTCTCCTCTGCTCTCGTCGCTCCAGTATATTCTCTTCATGAAATGTTGGCAGATCACGGCTGTTGTACGTAGCATTTCCCTCTAATGAACTGCCAACATGTGTGTATTTGTGTGTGCTTGCAACACGTAGTGACAAGCTGTACAACAATGTCCCAGATTAAATGCTGTTGGATTCTGCAGCCATGTTTAGAGTGACAGAGATTTCTATTTTCTAGCGTCTCTTAACATATAGCCTTGTCAATGCGTCATTAATACGTTTTTATGTAAGCGTAGGCAAACACACTGTGTTCTGTGGTTCAGTTCGTGATCATGATCTAAATATTTGGTTGGACATGGATTTAAAAAAAGAACAACATACGAGGCCATACAAGAATATTCATACCCATAAAACAGCATGATGATGCCACCGCCATATTTCAATGTTTTTCAATGTTCTTCGCCAGATTTGATTTGATTTTTTAACAGTTTTGACTTTGGAAATAAATACCGTATGTTTCAGACTATAAGCCGCTACTTTCCCCCACACTTTGAACCAGGCGGCTTATAACCCGGTGCTGCTTTTCTGTGGATTTTTCTTCAACCACCAGGGGGCTCTTTAGCAGGAAGTGAATCAATGGAAATCAAAATTGGAAATCAAAGAAGAAAGCGCTAATTTTCATTTAGAACAAGCACATGCTAGCAGCAGGCACGACGGAGAAATTTCTTCAAACTCATATGATGCAGATTTTAAGTTGAGGGCTATCAATCTGGCAGTACAGGAGGGAAATAGAGCCTCTGCTCTAAGCTCAGCGTGAACGAAACCATGGTTAGGAGTTGGAAAACAGAGCGGCGGAGATACCAGCGGCTTATAGCACAGTGCGGCTTATAATATGTACATTTCCATTTTTAATTTTTGATTGTTGGTGCGGCTTATAGTGCTGTGCGCTCTATAGTTCGGAAAATACTGTAAGTAAAAAGTGTTACAACAAATACACACATTTAAGATGTTAGTTATACAAAAGTTAAAATTAGATTTCATTTTTGGGAGCACTTTATTTGAAGGGGTGTGCATAATACAGACATAATACTTGTCATAAGCATGAAAGAGTTTTCACGAATGTTTATGACTGTTGTCATGAAGTGTTATTTGGTACATAATGACACTTAATGCAAAATTGACACTTTCAATTGACTTTTAATGCAAGTTTTAGTAGAATATCACATTAAAAGTGTATTAATTTACCAATAATGCAAAATTGACACATTTAATGGATTTCCAATGCAACCTTTAGTACAACTTTGTATTAAAAGTGGAATTATTTACCTAATGACAATTCATGAAGACCTTCGTGAAGGCTCCTTCATACTTATGACAGGTGTTTTGTCATGTTTATGACAGTGTCATATCAGTCTTATGCACAACCCTTCAAATAAAATTACCTATTATTTTTACATCACAAATACAAGCTACTTTGAGTTGCTCTATTGCTTACACATTCAGAAAAATACTACACTCTTGGTTCAATGAGTGTGAATACTCTTGACAGCCACTTCTGTGTCTGATTTAATTATTTGATTTTCTCCCACAGTTTTTTTATTTACTTGTTTGTTTATTAATATCACAAATAATTCAGTGTATCAAACACTGTCATATTTATAAACATTAGCAACAGGAACAGGCCTCTTAGTAACAAGAGGGTATGGACAATGGATGGATGGATGGATGGAAGTTAATGTCTATAACATTGCATACTTATTATAAATTCATAAACTGCTTTACTTTAATCTGTTTAACTGCATTGTTTTAAGAGGAAGTTGCTTTAATTTATTCCTGGCACAAAGAAAGTAATTGTGCCATATTCGACATTTGAAACCACTGGAGCAAAAGCACAACAACTGAGCTTGTATACTTCTCCATCTCAGGAATATCACTAGCATTTTGACTATGATCTTGTCCCTTTGTTTATGGGATGCTGCTTAACCAAACAACATCGTTTCTTCGCCAGAAGAAAATGTCAGCAGTCCTGTCAGCAAGAACAATCTGAACTGCAAGAGGAAGATTACGTGAGTGGCAGGACTGGGTGGCAAAGCATCGAACAAAGCAGCTCAGATTACAAACACACAATAGGAAAGTTACTTCAGTCTCTGTCATTTCCCGAACTACAGCTAAATGAACGCATCATGTTACTGGCAAAATACCCCACCAACTGAACATTTAACGTTCACAAGAGTCTACTGGGCTCATCTACAAACACCTGCATTAGATCTTGTTGCCTGACTGCAGCCAGGCAGACCTGGCACAGGCTTTAAACAGCGTGGAGAGAGGTCTTGGCGAGCTAGACTCCTGTTGCCATTTTTGTGTTTTGCTCTCTTCCTACCGTCTCAGGAAAGGAAACATCCTTGTGAGTGGGGTGGAAGACACAAAGACGAGGCTTTTGCAACAAGGAGTAAGAAGACGAGAGCAAGACGACGCAAGAATCGAAGGCAGAGTAAAGTCAATGATCAACACAAAATGCATCAGTCACCCTGGGCGCCTCCCCACGTGTCTGTGCGAGGACATATGTGTGTACGGGCTTATATAAGGGGGTGAACAGCCTACGCCAATGTATAAATACCCACAATGCCACTGGTGGAGAAGGGAGAAGGGTCACAGTGAGTCAGCATACCCATATCACTCCTCCTCCTTCTGCCTCCTATCAACGCATCCTCTTTTGTCCTCCTCCGGCTCAACATCTACAATTTTTTTTGGCGCAGTTTTTACAAAAGCACAAAGGATTTCACTTGGCAGGAAAACGCTGACCTCCAGTTTGTGATGACTGCATGATAAGCAACGCTGCAAACAAAAATGTTTAGTTTCGTCGTGTGGAAGACAAAGCTTTCAAAAGAAAGCAGTTAATTATTATGAAAAGGAGGCTTTTAATTTGAGGGTGCTGCCTTGATTGCAGCCCTGTTTACATTTAGATTTTATTTTTTTTGAGTACACAGGTGTAAAAGGTGTGGCCCTGGGGAAGAAGAAGAAAAAGTTACCAGGATTCTTGAACTTTAAATTCCTTTGCCAGATTTGATAATTGAAAATAAATAAATACATTTCTTGAGGTTTATAGTTATTTCAACCAGATTCCACAGAAACTACTGTCGGGACGGGAGCTTACTGTGTGGAGCTTAGAGTAATGCGGTGCTTTCGCACTCTTTCGGAGGTATTTTTTCAGTCACAAACAATACCTACACTACGTTATCGAAAACTAAAGCACCTCCATCCATCACATTCAATGAATAAAGTGAAACAGCTGTGAATCTACAAAAAGCATGCAGAGTGCATGCTAGCTACCTGAGCGGATAGCCTTACTATCAATGACAGCAATATTAACATTAATATTTGCATTACTTTGCTAAAGGTTTTGGCTTTACTCCAGATATTAAAATCAAAACAATAAGCAATTACCATAGAACATGCTATTATAGCTGTAATAATAAAGAATAAGTGTTGTGTTTCTATTCTGTTTTAGTTTGCCTGTATGTTTGCTAAGCTACTGTATGTCTGTTTAAATGTCCTTGGCAACATGTTTGTTGTGTACAAAAGTGTTTATACTATTTTAGATTTCTCTATTTTAAATGTCTTCTTTTCCAGGTTCTTATTCTCTGTTCCACTTAAAAATTTCTGTACATCAAATAACATTAAGGTGTTCTTACTCAGGGTTATGAGAATCTGATGCCTGTCCATGCCTAGAATTTAGAAATTAAAGTTTATACATTATAATACTAAATTGTAAAAAGTATAAGGCATTATTTATTTATTTGCTTCTTGTAGGTGATCATATGTCGACCCCAATTCTGTAAAATCTGCCGGTCTGTGGACTCATTTGCAAGCTTTAAAGCTGCCAGCAAAACCAACAGAAGAATGATCCTGTGGAATAATCAAACACATGGAGCACAGTGCTGTCTGACTGTCTGTCTGTTTGTCTGTCATTCCTCCTCATTCAGTTTTGAATGAGCCTTTCAATAGAAGCTAGAAAAAAGTAATTCCTTTGATGGTCAAATTTGCTTGAATTTGAATTTGCAAAAAGGGAGTTTCGAGTTGCAGAATCAGGATAAATCTCAAAGCCAGAAGAGCAACTACCCAGGTATTGAGTAACTCTTCGAAAGCCCCCCCCAAGTGTTTTGTGTTTGTTTGTTTTTGCAACAGATTAAATTGTAATTGTGACTGAGAATGTCATAGTTTTTAAATTAGCAGAACTGCAGTGTGAAAAGCAACTGAAAACACTCACTGTGAATATAATTCAATAATGTGTTACACCTTCAAATGAAGGGAAGGACAAGACAATCAATTTCTTGCTTTTTCAGGAGTCTGGCCAGCTTCATGCTTGGTTTTATATCCGTTTCAGCTCTGTGCCAGCTCTGTGAAAGTTCTGGCACATTCTGATTTTATCTGCTCCAGCAAACACCTCCATCCTTATTCTCTCTCTCTCTCAAGTCATCCATCTCTCTCTTTACCTCTCATTCACTGTCTTGTCTGACTTTATATCCATCAGACCCTGAGCAGACAAGATACATGGAAGTCTGCCATGATTCACACTGAAATGCCTTTACTGATAAGCAGAAAGACTACAAACCAATTACATGCCAATGCATGAGGATGTTCAGCAAAATGGATGCAAAATGAGGTATTAACATAGCGACCAGAGCACTGGCAAACAACTGGGTTGGTTACCGGACATAGAGAATTAAAATAAATAAAATAAATAAACTAAAAACTTACAACATAAGCAAAAGTTGTTTTCGCTTTATGGAAAAGCAATTTTGTAAATAGGCATTTGCAAGTTGTACTTTTCAACTCTTTATTGAACTCAACATTATTATCCCTCCTCCCCCCATTCTGTTATTTACAGAGTAACACTGAAGTTCAACAAGCTGATATTTGCTGGATAATTAGTCAGGGTACATTGCCTATAAAAAGTTTTCACTCCCTGGAATGCTTATTCATGATACTTTTAAAAAAAAAATCAGACTAGAGCCTGTGTTTGACGGATATCACACATTGCATATCACCACAAACGGTATCCAAACCTCTGTGAAGTTTGGCTATTTAAATAGCTTTTTTTTAAAGCAGTGATTGCAATATTACACGGATTAATAAAATATTCCAAAGATCACTGTGATTAGGCATGACCGTTGCAGTTTGGCTTACATACCTTGCCTAACAGATGACCCAGGCCATGGGTGGTTAATATCCAAAGACCACTATAGTATTTAATAGACCGACCACAGGACTGATGTGTAATACCATGAGCATCCCAAAAATCCTCATTTTATTAAAATAAATGCCCTCAAGCTTCTTGTCTTTAAAATTGTCATCAAATAAGTGCAGAATCACTCCAGAGGTGAAAGTGGTTCAATAAATAAATCAGGAAAAAAATAAATTAAAATGCACTAAAACATAAACTATGAACTTGTTGTTTCTCACCACTCTTCTACTCTTAACTTGCTGCCCCATCCTCGGCCATTTTCTGCTTCTCCTTAGACGTGGGAGCAGAAATTCAGCAAAGTGTCTCCCATGACATTTATGTCCATTAAATGTCTGATTAGCTTCCATCAAACTTGGAACTGTGGTCCAAGTCTCAATAGTAAAATATACGAAGATCTGCAATAATTCTTCCTCACTAAGAAAAAACACGAAATCGATTGTTTGAAAATATTTCCAAAGACAAACAAAAAAAAACAAAAACACCTTTTTATCATTGAGGCGATGCTAGAGCAGTGCCACAGATCACTCCTAATAAGAACACCTGGCAAACTGTGTGGAAGGTCTACTAATAAATATTGTGCAAATTTGGGGTATAGTTTATTTTTCAAATTTAAAAGAACACAGAAAGGCTGTAGATAATAATATTAGAACTCTAGAAATTAATATTTTAATTAGCTGGAATTAGCTGGTAGCTGGAAAATTGTGTTTTTCTGAGTTAAATCAAAGCAATTTGATTATGTATTTTTATTTTTTATTTTTTTTTGCATGAAAACAGTCCTACTGCCATGCTGTAAAGTCTTCTTTACTTCATTTTACCTCACATTCACATTTAGGTAAACATTTTCTTTCTAAATGTTTAATACAGCAAGCAGATGTTTAACATCCCCACAAAGTATGACAGAAGTACAAAAACACATATTTCAGAATAAATTATCAATGGCGATTTTGAAAAACACTGCGTTCGAATGAGAAAATGTGTTTTTAACAGCCCCATCATGTCTGAGAAGCAGAACTAATTGTAAACCAGTGTGGCATTTATTCTGTTAGCCTTTGCACTAACAATAATTGATGTGAGTGCCAGTGTGTGTGCTTGCTGTGTGTGTTTGTGTGTCTAAGTGTCTGGAGGGCTTTTTATGTACTCTTACTGCAGAAGTACATCTACCTCCGCAATCTCTGAACATGTGCAGCCAACTCACAAACACACACAGCAACACACATAATCCTGTAACCCTTCTGTATTTTACATCAACTTTCGCTTTTGTCTCCATCCCTCACATTTCCCTCCCTCTGCCCTTCACTGCCACTTCCTTTCAGCTTCTCTTAACTCCCCCGCAAACAGAACCTGCTGTTTTGGGCCAGACGGGAAGAAAAATACAGAGGATAAGGACAACAGATTTGAGGAACGGAAAGCATAAGTGTGTGCAGTGGGTGTGTGTGCGTGTGTGGTTTTTTTTAACATTCCTGTTTCCTGTATTTAATTTGCAGAGAAGCAGTCATTATCCTCATTGTGATGCTTTATCTGGTGATTTCCTCATTAACTCAGGGAGAGAGAGAGGTGGTATGAAGAGGACGAGGGAGAAAGAGTGGGAGAGAGGACGCGGAGGTGAGAGTGGAGAGCTGCGGAAAACGAGGGAGCTGATGAGATGTTTGAATACCGAATAATGGACAAAGTACATCTTACAAAGATGCCAGGATTCACTGTAAAATAAAATGCATAAAAACGACACTTATCAGATTATTGCTATTAATAAAAGCATCTTGAATTCCTAAACAGGCGCCCGTTCAAGGAGCTTGCTCTTCAGTCCTGGATCTTCTTTAAACAAACTTTTTACATTCATTTATCTGTATTTCCCAGCTCACTCTTCAGCCTGCATGCAAACACTAACACAGTTTCCTTATAGAACATGCATAGTGATGGTATCTCAGTTTCCTAATGCGAGTTTAAAAACGGAAGTGCACTTATCGTTTTTTTTAAAGACAACACCAACATATAGTTTTCCTATGAGGTCTGATCTTCTCTTTTATTTCAAAGCACTACAGCATGCGAAAACCTATTTGTTTATACTGAGTTGGAAAGTTAAGCTGAATAAAAAGAAGGTTCCTAGAGGTTCCTTAATATAAGTACAAGATTTTAATCAAACGGAAAACGACAAGTTTTCCGTTTGAAAACTTGAGTAAAAGTTTTCCGTTTACTCAATCATCAATCTCCATTTATGCTCAATGATAAATACACAAACAGATGAGGCCATCTGTTTGTCCTCGCCATTGGTTTTGTGTGTATTAGTGGACGAGAGCCCAAATGTAGCAAATAAAGCTATACAACAATGATTGTGTTTCTTATTTAAATTAGGCCAGGATTTTGACTTGGTTATTCTGGTCTGGATGTTCCAGTCTTAAACACTTTGCCTTTCCTTCAGGACTGCCTTCAGCTCCGTCAATGTTCAAAACTCACCAACGTCCACCACATCTAGAGAACACTAAACCGTCTCAGATGAACCAAGTGCTCATGTGACACAGAAGCTGCGCTAAACTCAACAAGTTAAGTAGCACAACACAGAACAATGCTAACCGCTATTGTTTTTGTTATCTCTCCATGTATGCATAGAACAAAGCCTGCAGTTGTACATTCTTTGAATGTGCACTTTCACTTTAGTGGAGTACTTCACATCTCCACTGGGGGTGCTACTAAAAAGTTTCACCCTGAGACCTGGTTTTAAAAAGTGCTCTGTCAGATAACGAGCGACTGGATCAACTGATGGACGACCAAGAACCCGACTGTCTCCCTGTCAGAGCTCCGGTGTTCCTCTGTGGAGACAGGAGAACCTTCCAGAAGGACAACCGTCTCTGAAGAAATCAGACATGTGTGTTAAAGCGACCAGATGAAAGCCACTGCCTGGAGTTTGTCGAAAAGCACTTGACAAACTTTCAGACCAGGAGAATTCTCATCAGACCAGACAAGGATTAACCTCTTTGGTGTAAATGCTGGGCGTCACGTTTGGAGAAAACCAGACACTGGTCATCACCATCACTGACTTGAGTCTGTTGGGGATATCTGAGAATGGCTGCACAAACATCTTTCATCCACCTGGATGGAGCTTGAGAAGTAAAGCAAAGAAGTACTTCTAAAGATAGATGCACTAAACAGACATTAGGCTGTAATTGCTGCCAAAGGTGGATCAACAAAGTATTAAGCAAACGCTGTGAATGCTTATTTAGATGTGATTTCTTGGTTTTCTATTTTTAGTAAATTTAATTAATAATAAACTAAAACTCAGAAAAATGTGCAAACCACTTTTATCCTTTTAAAATCCTCAAATATATTAGGATTTGTTGTCACACATTAACTAAATATCCTAAAGGGTATGAATACTTTTGCTCTGTATCTACATGGCTGACATAAACTTTAGAGCAAAGTTTTAGCCCTGGTACTCAAAGAAATGAGACATGATATTACCTTGTTGCATTAAGACACGAGCAAGCCAGATTCAAGACGGAAAAAAAAGATAAAAAGGAGGAGAACAGAATGGACGACATAGTTGAGGGATTAAGTGGCTGCACTACAAGGAGACTGGCTGAAAAAAAAGGATGTAAAAATGGAAGTAAAGGCAGAAAAAGAGGTCTGAGATGCCTTTACTTCTGTCAGCTCGTGCCCCTGTTGCTAGGTTACCATCAAGAGATGAAAGGGTTAAAGTATCTCAGGAGCAACAGTGACACAGTTAGCTGGTCTGCATCAGAGAAAGCACACACAAGTTTGAAACGTACACAAAAATGGAGTGAGTCACAACAGCGTCTGGATCCGTGTTCAGATTTGGCCATTGCAGAACTGCACCGCGACGATCGCTCGTACAGTTGGGAGGGATTTCTTCTTATCGTCCTTACATGTTTCAGATCATCAAATAAGTGTTAATATCAGACAAATATAACCTGAGTGAGCACAAAACAGCAGGTACTTCGTAGACGATTCCAACCTGACCCCATGTGAATATGTAATCCTCCCTAAAACCTAAAAACTGGTTGATGGTTGTTGAAATAGCAGATTGTGAGTCTCTTACATCACAGTGGAAGAATTTTGGTCCAGTCTTCTTTGCTGATCATTTTAATTCTGCTCCATTTTCAAGCAGGTGTGTATTTATTTATTTTTGGAAAGATGTAGCAGGACAAATTACTTCCAAAAAGATCCACTTTTTCACATAAGTCTGCAGAGTATTTTGTTGAAGTCTTGTCAATAATCTAGATGTTACTTGCCAAATGTGAGACGTGTCAGCAGGTTTTGGCCTTGGAAGTCTCATTTACCATTTTTGACCAGTTCCTTTCTTGTTCTTTAATTAAGAACACAGACCTAAACCAAAACGAGTGCTTCACATTTTCTTTTCATTTTATTTTATTTACATCCTAGATTAATGCTATTAGAGTAATTTTGGTTGGCTGGCTACTCTTGGGAAGGTTCTCCACTCTTTCTTGTTTTATCTATGTACGGATAATGGCTCCTTAAAGCCTTAGAAATTGCTTTGTAACCCTTTTCCAAATTAATGGATGCCAACTATGCAGCATTATTAAGTATCGGTTTCTAAAAAGTATGGGAATACTTTTTATTTATCCTTTAGTCTACTTTACGTTCCCAGACAAGTTGCTGACCTACAGATTGGATATTAATTTGGCCAAGGTGTAATAATTGAAAATGAAAACAGTGCTAAATTACTGTTAATTGATTATTTAACAAAACAATGGTTGTGTTTTCACAGATAGTTTTTTCCCCCCCAAAATAAATGAACTAATCATTTGACAACAAAAAATATGTCAAAATTTTCTTGATCAGCAGAAACATAAAAAAAAAGTAATCTGTAAGGCAGCAAATACTTTTTTCCAGCAATATAATTAAGTTAAAACGTTGATCTGTCCGGTAATATGTACCGGATATTCGGAATGTCTTCTTTTATAGCTAGAGATGTCTCTCAGATAAACACACCATAAATTTGCTGCATGCCAGTGTACACACAGTAAACATGCCATCAAAAGAGTATTTACTTGTTTTACAGTATTTACATATAACAGACATGCTGGCTGATTTATCAATTTAACACCAAGGGCTGTTGCTGAAACATCATAGCTAACTATAAAAGGACGAAGCATCTTTGTAACAGGACCCTGTGAAATCGTAAAAACAAAACAACAAAAAATAAAAAACAAGAGGAATTATATAACCCCGTTTTCTCGACTGGTAATACAACTTGTCATGCAATCGTAGTCAGTTTCAAAGAACACTTTTAAACCAAGAACAGCAGCTTTCCCCCCCCTCAGCAGTTAGTAATCCAGGTGGGCCATCACACCTACACATCATGACTCAAGTTTTAGACATTTAGCTCATCTCATCATGCGCACCAATTTGCCCTGACTGCGATGGACAATGGATGGAGTTCAATCCGCTCACCTACGCTGCAGACATCCAAATCTGAGCGGGGCAGAGGTCCTGTGATAATGCAGGAGCCAAGTGTTGGAATAGTGAATAATTAAAGAAAAAATGAGCAAAGGTGGCAATTGATTTTTGTGGTGAGAGTGAAGTGGGTGGAATGCAGTTAGAAACACCCAGAGTACAGTTACACAAACAGAACAAGGAGCCAATACTTTACTTAATATTTTGCGAAGAAAACATTATGCAGAGTAATAGAAACGTTGCATCACTCCAACACAACGTTTAAGAGTTTCTTAAAGGACCAAAGCAATATGAAGTTCATAAAATATGTCTGAAATAGAACCTTAAAATAAATTCGGCTTTCATGGCTGTAGCGTAATACATACAAAAATTACCAAGGACAAAATAATTCTCACTAATCTCAATAGTTTAGCAAATGTACAAATATTAAAGGCTTGATTTTTCTTAATTACAACAGACTGGTGACCTGTCCAGGGTGAACCCCGCCTCTCGCCTGGAACGAAGCTGGAGATAGGAACCAGCACCTCCCAACCCTATTAGGGACCAGGGTGTAAAGAAAATGGATGGATGGATTTTTCTTAATTTATTATAGCGTGAGACTGATCCAATGGAAAATGAATTTAAAACTTAAGACTAACAACTTACTAGCATCATCACATACAATTAATAGAGAAGATATGAAATATTGTCAAGTTTATTAGTTCTGCATGCAAATTAAAATGACAAGAATTAGAGATTCAAAGTAAATGGTACAATATTTGTGTTGAGAAATAACACAAAGGAAGATATTATTATGTATTAATCTACCAGGATTATTACTGCACAGGGATATTCTTTCTACCAATAATCGCAACAGAACTGACTCTATGGCAGCTCAACAGAGTCAGTTCTCCCAATTACCATAAACAGGGAGATTCGGCTGAATTTGCACTTACCACTGATAAGCATTTAGGAGAATTTGGTGCGATTTACACATCATTTTTTTAAAAATGGTTTCCAAAGTTTAAATGATCTTCAAACTCTTCTTGTGGAGTATACATGAAGACTGAACACCCAGCGATAATTAAACACCATTACTAGAGGTCAGTTTGTCCATTATCACCATCTGCTTTTGGAAATTACATCAGCCTTTAATGCTTTTTTTCCCCTCTCTTTCGTACTTCTGTTTCCGTTGCACTTCAAATTTGAGCTCAAGATGTTATTAACTGAGAAAAGACTGAAGAGAATATGAACCACAGCTGCTTTAGGGGGATCTTTGGCCTTTAACTGTTTTTGGTACAATCATGGTCTTCTTCTGAATTTTATTTTGGTTAATGTCAATGTTATGACCCTGTACTGGTATCGCATATATTAAATCAATTTTGACTGGAATCCTTTTAAAACAGAGCAAAAAATTAACCTTGTAGAAAATATTTAGAGGAGTATAGATGAAAGAAATGTGAAAAAATAAATTAAATCTGTTTGAAATCCATATTTTGCTAACATAGTTCTTCAAAATGTTTAGCTCATAGTATTCAATACAGAAAATGCATTGTCATTCTGTATATTTTTTCACCCATTTGATCAGAAATCCTAATTTGGTCAGAGGCACTGAATGCTTCATGAATAGGCAACAAAGGGAAGAGCAAAAAGACATCAGTGAAACACATCTGCAAGTGATTGCACCAGCAAGAGGAAGTGAAACAAAATCTATAAAAAACAAGAGGATCATAAGCCTAAAAATATAATGGGAAGATAGTTAACCAAAAAGTAGACACTTTAAGATAGCAAGATGAACTGACAACATGACCAAAGTGGTTTAATAACAAAACAAAGTTTTCTTTTTACCTGCATTATGAAGAAAGATAAACTGAAAAGTTGACAAATGATCTTGTTTTTTTGCTGTCACAATCATCAATAACTGTGCCATCAACTTTACCAGCAAACACACAACCTGATATAATAAGCCAGAGCTAATAATTACTGTGATAACATTTGATGGGAGCAATAAAAAGACAGATATTTGCCTTGCTGGCTATGGGGAATTATTGCAGGGATCTGATAAGATGGAAAACTCATATCCTTTCCAGAGAGGCTGTAAAGACTGCCTGGTTACCCGCTGGATGACCACAACAAACTACAGTCAGGAGTCAATGAGGTGGAAAGGCAATGGTGTACAATAAAAGCAGGAACTTAAGGTCTTTAAATAAAGCTTAGTCAACACTGACAAAAATAGATAGCAAAAAAAAACTTTTCCCTCCGAGATTTTTGCAAATTTGCTCAGTGTCTGACCAAGCTGCGATCTGAAAACCTCAAGTTAAATATTTAATTTTCTTTTGATAATATGTTGCAAGAAACGTGCAGTTTTTAAAGTATACAGGGTGTGATTAAATTTAACTCAGGAGGTGAGACAATGCCTAATATTTGTTTCACGTGAATCAGTTTCTCTTCAAAACTGTCATAACAAAGCTGTAATAAGTGGAATGATACAGGTTATAAATACATTTATTGCTAATTAACCTGTTTGTACATAGAGATTTTGGAACTGGTATTGATATAGGTTTGTCTAAATGGGAATATTTGATCAATTCTCACACATTAAAAATGCTCTTTTATGAGTTTCTACAAATGAAAAATAGTTTTCATAAACGCGTTAATTTAGTTTTAGGAAATTTATCTTCGTTGTAACATTATTCAAATCAGATTAGGCCAGGAAAGCTTTTCATAAACTTGAAATTCAGATAACCAAATGCAGCCAATATTCCTCTTAAAACAGTTCTAGATGTCAAAATACTAAGAAATCATTGGTGTTCATCTCTGTCCATTATTTTCTTCCCACCTAGTATCAAAATGTTTTCACAAAAGGTGTGCTAAAGGTGGTTGGGCTGTTTTCAAAGTTAATGTCACCAGATCAATCTATGTGCCTGCAGGTATTTCAGTAGTTTATGGATTTCATGTTTTAGAAATTAAACATCTAAAAAAAAAAAGGAGTAAAATATTGATAAAATAGGTAGATTTCATAGAAATTTTAATTTAATGGCATCTTCTGAGGAACTTTGCTGAATGATTAGTTTTCCTAATGGCTAACATTCGCTCTCATACTATTTCAGCCAACATTTTCTCTTTGCAGGGTTGCTGTAAGGCTGGGCAGTGTTAATTGGGCAAGAACAACCACCACAGGCAGAGGAACATGGAGGAAATTAATGACAGGCAACACAAGGCAAAATTCCAATCCAAGAAGATGGAGACATAAGTATCCAATAATTGGCAAAAACAAAGAGAAACAGCAAGGAGAAATGCCCGAAATGATGAACTACAATCAGCTCTTTCACAAGCAAAAGAGGAACAGGGATTACATAAGTCATGAGGATTCGACGCCATTATAGAATGATTAGGAAGCAATGCTAAAAGTTTTAATTTATGAGATAAAACAAGCAAGAGGAATTACATGAGTTAAGAATTTGTATGCTTGTGTGCTTGGCCATTAGCAAGTCATACCAACTTGACCCACATTAACTAATTGACCCATGCTGACATGTCTCCAAGGTGTCGCTGTAGCAACGGAAATGCAGTTGCCTCAAATGTGAGCAGCAAGGACTCCCAGGCCCTGCAGGATTGTCTGTCAATCTGTATCTCAAAGCATGGCACATACGCACAAACAAACTGCTGACATTGATCAGTCTTCAAATGTGTGAAAGTGGATCAGTGCAAAAGGAGCTGGTCCTCGGTGACAAGTAAAATTAGAGTTTATCTCACAAACTCTCTTTTACACACCTGCGGAACATCAAAGACACACATGCACACATCAGGCAGCTAGAACTGATGTTCTGATTAAAAAAAACAACCCAGAGAGAATCTCTGTTTTCCCCTCTGCAGCTCGGCTTCTTTCCTCTTATTCTCTGTGAAGATAATGAGGAAGTGACGGATGCACGGTTCCACACATTAGCTCTGCTCTCAAACAGGCTACAGCGCATATAGACCTTTATGACTCGCCCACATTCAACTTACAGGAGAAAGTTATCATAGACAGGATTGCAATGGGTGATACTGGGCAAGTGTTCGACTCATATTTTAACCATAAATATAGCCACCGCTTTGTATCAGTAAAATGCAAGTTCTTTGCAAATTCACTGTTTACAATATTTGCCTTCCCTCAGACTTTTTTGAAGTACAAATTATATGTACTAACTTAACATGCATTGTGACTAGAAATCCACGAAAGAATTGAGTGGTGACCACATTTGGTCTTTTTTTATTGTCAGACACTCAAAAATCCTGTCTACTTTTTACAAGTGAACACACCACTTCTAAGCGTTACTATGTTAACGCTCTTCAGTGTGAAAGCTGTTCCTTCCTCAGTTACAGCTTTCACACTGTCAATAGCATCAGTGAATGAACTGAAAGGAAAGGTGTAAGAATCTATTTAAAAGGAAAGTGGATTTCCTTTTTAAAGGTTCATTAAGATTTTCTTTTTAGATCTTTCTTCTTTGAAGTTGTTAATGATAATAGTTCCTCGTGTCTATAATAGAAGTATGATGTAATTTCACCTTGAGCATGTTGGAAGTGCAAATTCTTCCCTAGCAAACTAATCATGACATGAAACTCTGACATGACATGAACACTTCAGTTTAATTTGTTTAGAATTGCTAGTCAGCAAAACCAGTTTACATCTGACTAGTTTGTTAAATTACCAATAATAACTTCCAAATAATTCACTTCAAACAAGTTCAAAATAACATTTGAGGTTGTAGGTTCAGGCTGCAACAACAGACACTATGACTTCATTAAGAACTACATTGCTACAATTTTTTTGTACCGTTTATATATTTATTCATATTTATTAATTTTTTTCATACCCTTTAGGATATTTAGTTAATCCGTTGACAACAAATCCTAATATAAATCACACACGCATGATTTAATTACATACTGGATGTGAAGGGAGCAGCTCTGACTACAGCTGGGAGGGACTGACTCCTTCATGAGGACCTGTCTGTGAGTGTTTGGAATGAAGGTCGAAGTTTATAGATTTTTCAAAAGAACATTGCTTAACTTACTTACAAAGTGGCTAAGTTAGCAACATTCATCTGTCTAACTGCTAGAGTCAGTTAACCTACTTAATAAGCTAACATTAGCTTAGCAGGCTCCCAATGTACCTTCAGGGAACTGACTGGCAATCTGTGACACTGCTGTGTACATTTTAAACAAAATATCTTGATAGCTCTCCTTTGCTGATTTTTATGGTGTAACCATAAATCAATCAAGTTATGTTTTTATGCCCCTTCTTTGTGTGTCTGGTAATCAACAGCCAACAGAATAATTACTGTTCCATAATTTGATTTGAGTACTGTTTCATAGTCAACTAAATCATGAAATGCATTTATTTTTTTATTTTTTTTAATATCATAATACTATGTAGTATCTGTACTTTAATCCTTATCATCATAAACTCAGAATTTACCTGCCCATTTGCCTCAACAGTAGCATACATTGTAACTTCACATCAATCCGGAGGAAGGACAAACCTAAGCTTTTGCTCCACAACTTCTAATCAGAGAGCGGCTTTTCACCTACACTCTTCGATTCACAGCATTTTGCTGTGCGCCGTGGTTACTAACCGTTTCGGGTGAAAGCTCTTTGTGTCTGACAAGCACCAGGGAATGATGGAGAAATCAATGCACTATAATGCTGCAATATTTTTGGTACTGTCAATAAGTTGACTGAGGCTCACTGTAAAGACTGCAGCAGTAAGTCACCAATGACCGCAGAGTGCTGTTGTATAACCAGAACCTTTACAAAACACTGCAAAGAAAGTGCTTGAAAAGCCGCTTGGGTCGGGTCATACCTGGACTGACAAGTGTTGGTATACAGACTTACAGGATTCATGCAGAGCATTGACTGTATGTTCTGCAAGGCGCAGGATATTGGAAGTAAAGTGTTTGCAAAAGAACCACTCTAGGCCAAGGTGATACGTAAAGAAAACAGATGATCCGTCCATCCTCATTTATGACAATCTAAGTGAGAGTAAGCTAAAAGTACTAAAGAAGAGACAAAAAGAAAAACATACACAAATATAATGTGAATTAGAAATACGTGATTGGCATTTGGAAGCAAAATCTGGGTGCAATGGTAACAGCAAGAAAAACGACACTCAGAAACCAGAGGGTATGTTTCACAAAAAATATATCAGGAAATTAGAAAAATATTATGTAAAGTTAATAATGACAATGCAAAAAGAGCATTAAAAACAGCATTCAGGGATTGGATAAACTTATCCAACAACCTAAAAATCTTGGTGTAAATGAGCCTCCTTTTATTAGTTCTTCACAATGTTAATGAAAAAAAAAGACTAAAATTCAAGCTTTCTGGATGAAGATAAAATTTCTGACAAGCTTTTTTGTGGTGCATGGCAATAATCATCTGAGTGGGACAATAATTTAATTTCCAACAAGAAATTTGACAAGTTTTTTTCACCTTGTAATACCTCAGTAATAAACTATCTAACTGCAAATAACTAAAATATCGGCTCCCACACAGACTGTGCATGGGAGAGGTTGAAGCTTTTTCTACCAGATTTTCCTCAGTTGATACACTGGGGTGACTCCTCCAAATATAAGTCAGGATATTGGACAAGCTGCCAATACTAGGATCATCACGGGTTGCTGGTGGTCTCAGTATATCCACCACATCCTTACTGTTCATCTATCCATTATCTTCATATGGATAACACAGCACCAAATTACACAATGTTATTATTAGGTCATTTTTATTTATATTGAGCTCAGTAACCCTACCATGTAAAGAGGTTATTTCCTGATATCAACACAGCTGAACTCCAAAATAATTGTAAAAACAATGGGATTGTCAAAAAACAAAAAATTTTAAAATATATTTTCAATTTAGGAAATTATTTCTTCTTTTAATTTTGTAATGTTTCCTGAATGATGTGCACTTCTGCTACTTTCTAAGGATAAACTCTCACCTATGAGAGTCGCATTGAGCAAAGATGGCAAGAAGAGGAAAAGAAAAGCAGCAGAATTGACAACATAGCGTGCACAAATTGATGCACGGGTGGTGTGAAAACATTTTGCGACACCCTCAACCTTTTCATCACTGAAAAAGTGAGGAGCGCAACAAGAAAAACTGCAAGGTAGTAAAAGGCAAGAGGGGTGCTGACCGATACCAGCAGTGTTTGGCAAATGAAAAAGTGTCACATCTACGTGGGGGAACACTTCAGGTTTTGAAGATGTCGTGTTTTTAATATTGGCCAAAATAATGATTCATTTTTATGTTTCCATGAACAAGCAGCAGAAACGGGAGCAGGAAAAAAGGTGACCAGTGACTTTCAATCTGTCACTTCAACATAGCTTACCGGTTGTAGAGAGTTTTGACCATGTGCCTCAGTGAATACCAACATGTTCTAAAGCAAAAGAGGGAAAACAAACAAGAAAAATATCCTTTCAGGGCCTGGTTCAACCTTAACTTATGCCAAGCATTCTCCTTAGACTGTCAGCATTGAAATGATCCAGAAATTTTGCTCCGTAATAAATACTTCCCACTGTCAATAATTAGTCTTTGCCTTCTTCTTGTTTATACTGTTCTCCCATCACACCTACACACACTAAGTCTGGCCTTCTCCTCTTTCTCCCATATATTCATCCATCCATCCATCCAGCTGGTGCTCTCAGTGAAACAATCTATTTATAAAAGCATCAAAGTCCACAAATAGCACACAGGCACTTGTGGGTAATCGGGAAGAAAAAGAAAAGTGGAGGTAGAATTGAGGAGTTAGAGGGAAAGCAGGAGAGAGAAAAGAAAAAGAAATGAAAAGAAAGCAGGAGAGAGAAAAAAAAGGAAATGAAAAGAAAGCAGGAAAGAAACGGGAAACAAATGCAGAGCTCAGAAGGAAGGTTCAAATGTAGCATAAGAGTTCAAAGCAGAGGAAAGGTAGGGAGTCGGAAAGGAGAGATCAGAGATGTTAAGAACATAAAAGTAGCGTAAAAACAAAAAAAACTGGATGGCAGTCAAATGCTTTAACCTTTTTCTTTTGGATCGAGGACCTCAGTGATAAACCTCAGTATGTGCTGAGGGCATGTTAATGCATGAAAACTCCTTTCATTTTTCTGTACGCATTTTTATTTGTGTGTGTGCGTGTTTGCGTATGTGTTTGTGTGCGTGTGTGGGAGGCGGGCTTTGGATCCTTCGGCCTCCCACCCACGCAGGTTGGAGTTGCAGAGGCACCTGAGCAGCGATCAGACGTGCGATGTTAGCAAATTTCCACCAGCTCATTTGAAGCTGTACCGAAGCATGAAAAAGCGAAAAGAAACCTTTTGTTTACGTCCAGGAGAACTGCCCTCGGAGTCCAGAGAGCTACTGGATGACTCCCAGTTAGGCAACATTCAAGTAAGCTTCAACAAACCTCTTAAATGTGGCTTTTTATAACTACGTATTATCTGTTCTGAAAAGCACTAATAGCTGCCCCATGCAATAGCTTCATGGGCTTGTTTTAGGTGCAGTCTCCTCTTATGCACGCCTACACCATTTTATCTTCCCTCTTTTCTACCTCATCTTCCCTATCCATTATCTTCTGTGCCTGGCAAAAAAAAAAAGAAGTCTCTCGAGCCAACTCTCTGCTGGAATATCATTCCCACACACCTTTTTTCCCCACTTGGTTTTAACCATCTGCCTTGTTTTATTTACAGTGGATTACCCTCGAGCCGGCAGCATCACATGTAAATAAAAATATCTAGTGAGATTTACATACAACATATTAGGAAATGGGTTATATTTAGGATTCTAAAGAGGATATGCATTCACTATTATTTACCAGTCCAGCTTAATTTTCTAATGCAAAGAAATGACATATAATCAATGATACAATTATTCCCAATGGTTCAAGAAAACAACATTCAAACATCATCAAATTAGGAGTTTATGAAAGAAAGATATTGTAGTGTCACAAAAAGTCCTGTTTACAGTGTGCCAAATGCCAAGTAGGAGGCACAGCATAAGCGAGAGAAGGTGCTCAGTTGAAACACTGTGTGTGGCCGAATTTAACAGGCTTAATACAATGAAACACGGTGGCAGTGGCATCATGCTGTGGGGACGCTTTTCTTCAACAGGGACAGAGAAGCTAGTCAGAGTTGAAGATAGAGCTATATACAGGAAGAATCTGTGACAGAGGCAGGAAAAGACTTGAAACAGAGGCGAAGGTTGATCTTCAAGCAGGACAATGATCATAAACTTAGAGCCAGATCAAATTACACATTTGTGTTAGAATGGCCCAGTCAAAGTCCAGACCTCTATGTGAAGATAATTTATTGGGTACAAGTAAGATATCTCAGCAGCCTTAATGTAATTCAGATGAACTGAACGCATAAAACTGTGTCAATTTCCTTTCACTTCACAAATGTCCTGGAGAGTCACATAAAATCCTAAAAAAAAACCCCATTAAAGTTAGGAGTTATAAACTGGATACGACTAGAGCACACAGTATAAATAGTGTAGAGATTGTTTACTGCTTGTAAATCACTTCACATCGTGTTACAGCTCTTAAAGCCGTTTCCTTCCTGCACTTGACATGAGCGTCTTTTAATTTTCAAGAAAATTCCACGTAGGCCTCCTCCCCGTTCTACGCCCTTCCCACTCACATTCCCATCCTCTCTTCCTGTGCGCTCAATTAATTCCTCCCCCAATTAGTCAGCGAGTCTCTCTGCTCCTGCCTTTAAAATCTTTTTATGCATCTTTTCTATTTGTTTTTGCTCCTCTGATGCTCCCTCCTTCCCCTCATCGTCTCCAACTTGTGACGTTTCACACTCCTTGCCTCTCGCCGCCTGCTTATTCGATCTCTTTCCAGCTCCACGAAGGGATGCCATGTCCATTAACTCTGCGAGGAGCAACTGGAGGACACTTAACAGCCGTGTTCAAAACTAAAACCCAACTGTTTATTAACACACTTGTTTCCACGCATGTGCGTAGACACAAAGACACAAAAGGCAATCACACGGAAGCAAATAGAGTGCATGCAGCTTTGCAAAGGCAGCCATTAAAGAAATAGGCACTCATTAACAGAAACACGGAGCACATGCATGCACACGCCATCTCACAAGTGTTGAATATACACAAAACTGAAAGAAAAAAAATGTCTCAGAAATTAAGATACAATAAAAAAAGTCCCTGTTTAGTCAGACCCACAGTATTTCAAGAGGTTAGAAAATAAAACAGCTGAATCCCATTGAGGCATTCCAGGTTATTGTTTACAGCAACAACACTGCAGGAGTCAGCTGCTTGTACCCGCAACGTTTTACACAACTTTGCACCATGTGCAAATATCAGCCGGCTTTTCAGCTTGTGAACACCCAAACAAATAAACAACTGTGCTTACCCAAGAATTATTATTTTTCATTATTAACAATCTGGTTTTTTTATATATCGGAGTAAAATGACAAATCCGTGGAGTCAGAAGAGTATACATTAAAATACTCATTTCTGATTCTCACTTTGAAATTATTTAAATGAATCGACACAAAGTCTTAAAAGGCAAGATACTGAAGCAAATGGTTTGTTGATGGGAAAACAATTATTTTATATTCATATTAATGAAATAGATATTAATCAGTTTTTTAACATGTTGTCTAGCATTATCCCCAAACAGCATCTCGTACTCGGCATAACTCATGGTGGGATTTATTTGCAGCCTGCTTTTAGAGTGAACTTGCATGGACGGCCACATTTTGGCAATTATTTTGAATGCCTAAGGTGGCCTCTCGAATCACATCTCATCATAAGCATAACTTAATGTCTAAGGTTTTAACATGGTAACTCTTCAATATGCTGAGTAGCAGTGTTCTAATCTGTCCAACCTAAAATGATATGAATAATCCTAGGTGTTAAAAATGGGAATCAACTTGGAGGCGTACTAATTTATTAGGTCTTATGTTGCTTTTTGGTGTACATATCATGTATTTAGAAGGTTATTAGAGTGCAGGTGTCATGTAGTGAAGCTCTGGATGCCAGTAATGCAATTTGGCCTCTTGGATGAACTTTGACCATTCCGCCTGAGAAAACAGGCAGAATGGTGGAGATAATATGACGATGGCAAAAAAGGGAGTGGGATGCTCATAATCGAATATGTCATAGCAGTATTCATCAGTCACTTTGCAGAGTATTCCTAACACTGTAGTGTTCAAATGATATACTAAATTATAAAACAATAAATTTATTAAAAGCCACAATATCTTTGCTTTATGAAGTCAGGTTCAAGCCAAGCATAATGCTTTTAACATTACTTGCAATGTGAAAGAAAAACTAGCAGGTAGAAATAACATGACGACATTTCTGTCTCTGCTCTCCCCCCATGAGAGGGGAGAGCTAAAAGCTGCTTTAGTTTTGCAGATTTTTTGGATCACAAATTACAATACTTTCCACTTGTGCACACCATACGCCGCTGATTTACTAACACTCACACTTCATATTGAAAACTTTGATTTTAACCTTAGTTTGTACAGAATAAATTAATGTGTCACACCTCTTCCCTTTTGGTTGTGGTCTGTGAGCCAGGCCATATCAGCTGGAGGCTTGTTGATAAATCAAGAGTCTTTGGTTGCTAGTGGGAAAATGTTTTTGTGCTGATTAGCTGATGAACTCAGACTAAACGCTCTGAAGTTAGTGCAAAGACTGCAGTAGTTAGTATTATCAAAATGTGTTTGCGTGTGTTTTCATTTGTTGTGTTGATCCATTTGTTGGATCTCCATACTTGGTTGGTCACTTGTGGTTTAGCTGACTTGTTGATGTTGTAATGTGGTGTGGCAATGGACGATTTTGAGTGTGGCCATTTTTGTTGCAGTGACAGCAGTTCATGTTTGGCTCAGATAACTTGTTGCTACTATTGGCTTATGTGGTGGCTTGTGCAAATATTCAATTGGGTGTGATTTATTTCTTTTTTTGGCTACTACTACATTTGTTACCATCATTTAAGTCAGGCATGTTTGTTTAATTATTGTCAGTTTCCATAAAAGGCATCCTTATGTCCATTTGGTCAATCAAATTTTAACAAATGAAATGTATGCAGTTTTGTTGTTACAATGGTTCAGCCTCTTTTTGCAAAAGTCATTCGATTTGTTTAAATACCAAAGTGTATTGTTTGACATTTGATACTGTACCAGTTAGAATATAGCAGTAAAGGAGTAAAATGACCTCATTTTGGTGATTCCTTTGGGACGCCATCTTAAGGATGGAGGTTGTTACATTCCGTACAGGACATTTACTTTATGTAACACTGATTACTAATATGGGGAACCTGAGGACCTCGTTAATCCACTGGCACGCTGCCAACGTTTGCTTTGCACGTTATTTTGATTGCACATTACAAGACTTTTGTATGTATCCTCCACTTATTTAACATAGTTTCACACTTCCTATTGAAAACTTTGACCTTTACCTCAGTTTGTGCTGAATTAACACGAACTGATTGTAGATTTCGAGCCAGCTGTTATAATAATGCACAAAGTCGTTTTCCCTTTGGTGATCAACCAACACGAGAATTGTGTGGGGGGAAAAAGCACAGCAAAGACTGCACTTTTTAAATAATCTGAAAACAGCATCACTACACACCTGTATCCTCACAACACTGTACAGGGATTGGAAGAAAATCGGCCCGACATTCTGCACCTCTATGTGCTGCAGTTTGTTGGGACAACGGGTCCCTGCAGAGGTCGGTGACGGGAGCTGGATGGCTGCTGCAGACAGAAGCTCTTCCCATCCTCTCCATGAACTTTTTAAACTGCTGCCATCCAAAGCAGAACCACCAGACACCTACGCTCCTTTTTGCATTGAGCTGTTGAAATACTAAACTGTTGTTAAAATTATGCATATTTCCACATGCCATTTTGCATGGTTTGTTGCACCAATATGTCATGGATCCCAGAGAAATCCTGAAATGACAATGAATTGATCTGACTGGATTTGAAAATAGATGCTTCCAGGGCATATTTTAAAATTGGCACCAGTCAAAGCCCCTAATGCACAATAAGAGGGAACAAAGTGATGGTTAATGCTGCAGGACTGATTAAAAACAGAATGTGATCTCTGCATAGCATGTTCTCTCACAAGTCACTGTTATTTAAATTTCATATGCAGTGTAACTTTTTCTGTGCACTGCAACAAATGCATGCTGCTCTAATGTAAATACAATGTTTTTAATTCGCATAATGTTCAATAAGGTAAGAAAGCTTCAAGCATATACACTTTTTTAAATAATGGTCTGATGACAGAAAGCATTTCATACCACACAGACTTTCAACAGATCTAAACAACATCAGATCAGGCCAGTGAAAAGGAAGCTCAACAGGCCACATCCTTGTTAATTATATGCAGCGTTACATGTGGCTGCTGGTTGTCTCTGCTGCTTTCTGAGAGCTGGCACAAACCAACGTTTAGGATCCATCAGCATACCATGAACTAGGGACCCGTTTCATTCAGGATGAAAGCCATTCCAAATTGAATGAAGCAACATGTTTTACTCCTGTTCTAACTGTTTAAAGTACAAGCAAAAGTAGACATACACTAGCGTTGCAAATGCAAGCCCAACTTCCTTTTTTTGCCACTCTGTGCAAAAAATAGCAACACCATGTGCAGTTAACATAGCTGATTAGCATTCTGCTGAACCTACTGTAAATTCAAACAGATGGACAAACTATTTAGGCCGTCTGGACAATAAACAACCACGTGCATATATGTTTGGCCACAAATAGAACTAAAGTACATAATATATGTGAGAAATCACTTGGACGATCTTGCCACATTCACACACACTATCTGTGTGACTCTCTGAGAAGAAGTGAAGCAAACCCAAACACCGGTGTGTTGCTTCATTCCTTTTGCGTCTACATATGCATCTGTTTGACCTTGCGGAGAAATTCCCCGAGTGATACTCTGTTCCGGGCGGAAAACAAGCCACATCACACTTATCCTCACATTCCTGTGAAACAAGATAGCTGGATTGTTGCTGGTGCCTAGTGTTTACTCTAACACACACTTTTGTCTTACTGGACAAAAGCTCGAGTTCAGTCGAACAAGTGAGACTTCCCTAAAAGCATACCACTGACAGCTTACACATCGTATGTACACGTGCTAATTACCAGCTAACCCACTGCTGTGTTGAAAAGCACCTCCTACATCCCAGAGCCTATAGAGGGCTGTGTCTGGATGCTTTGCTGTTGCTAAGGAACGAGAAAATCCTTGAACATCCAACTGGCTGTAAAGACAGTAGGGAGAAAATAAAAGATAGACTTCAAGCAAACTGAATAAAGATAAAAGCGCCAAAAGCTCCTCCACATTTTTTTTTGTCATGTTCCTGTGGTTGATTAGATCATTTGTCGAGGGAAGACCAGCAAACAGGGATGACGCGTCTGACTCTAAAGGTTTGAGTCCACGGAAGCTAGGCAAGCAAATTTTAAAATGGTCTTGCTACGTATTTTTTTAAATGTCGTTTGCCAGGTCAGATAAATTATTAACGATGCAGGGTTAAATATTCATACCCTTTAATCCTTTTCACATTCTATCATATCACTGCCTGTGATTCTGATAGACCGACACGAAGCAGTGCATAGAGCTGAATTGGAAGGAAAAAAAGAAGCATAATTGCTGAAAGTTTTGCAAATGACAACTGTAAATTGTGATGTGCATTTGAATTTAAACTCTCGAGTAAGGGCTGTTAATCCAATTACACGTACAATTCCTGCAAGCTTTGCACACTTAGAGATTGAAATTTTTAGCCATTTTACTCTGTAAAAATACCTTAAACTCAGTCAGAATGGATGGAGAGTATTTTTAGTACCAGTTTCGAAGCCTGACAGATTCTCATTGGGATGAATTAAGCCTCTGATTCAGTCTAGAGTCTTTTGCAGTCCCTTCCAATCACCTGTTTACAAATCCCTGCTGCTAATGCATAGCATTATGTGTCAAGAGAGCCAAAGGCAGATCTATGCCACACTTTCCAGATGTTATATTTGCAAGAAATGTTGAAATATGTATAATTTTCCCCCCACTTTTCGATTTCATTACTTTGTGTTGGTCTGTCACAGAAAATCCAAGTGGAATACTGTGGTGGCATGTTTGCATGTTGTATGTAAAACACTTGCAAAATTCCAAAGAGAGCAAACTTTTGACCTTTAACTCTATTCATCAAGTGTAATTTCACCTTCATGTTACATAATTTCTCAGACACTCATCACTGAACCGTGCATGAACCGATGACAGGAAATTTGTTTGGGCTTTCAGTGACATTTTTTTCAGCTTTTGCTTTTGTCATCTAAATCTAAATGTTTCCTGTTTTACAAACGCAACTTCATGAAACAAGGAGCCCAGAAACTTTGATTGTTTCAACGTTAATGACAGCACAAATATTTATTTGCTTCGACTTGAAGATTTCAAGCGTCAGGCACACTTCACTGTTCCACCCCCCATTAGTTTTGACAAACAAAACATTCATAAGCATTAATTAATAATCATTTTTATTGTCAGTTCTTTCTTTTCAACGGCATTTATTCTATTCCCAGAGCTTTGTGATGCTGTTCTCTGTGCCAGTCAAAATTAATTGCACACCAGGGATGTTGGGTGGCCTGTTTTAAGTTTAGAACTGAGCGTAGGAAACGGTTTCTTCAAACCAATTACAAGTGGACTTAAAGAACAATGTTTGACATGTTGTATTTTCACCTTTTGAGTGAATTTGTGTCTTTTTAAAATCAAGAGAGCTTGGTAAACGTGAGTAAAGTGCATGTGTGTGTACACACATTGACCTACCTTGACACTGGAATCCCTGCTTCCCAAATCCCCTGTGGAGAGAAAACAACAGAAGGAAAAAGTTACACAAATGCAAAATCTGACCGAGCAAACATATACATTGATCAATGACGTCCGATATTTGTATAGAGCAAAACGTTAACCATCGAAAATTAAAAACACACCAGCCGAGGTGTCAGATTTTTTTCTTGGGTCATGACCTGTTCTGTGTGTGGAGTGAACGCATTAAAAACTTTGTAACTCATCTGGGAAGAACGGCAGCTGCACCGAGGCAAAATGATCTGACACACCTCCTCCAAAAGGTACATGGACAATGTTGGGATGGCTGCAGGTGCATGCATGAAAACACACACACAGAAAGAAGCACACACACACACTCTCTCTGCCCAGCTCATTTTCATAGTGTAGCTACAAATAGATAATCTCCACAGGTGTGACATCTCTCAGTGCGCACATTGTTCTTTTTCATATTGCTTTTTGACTAGATAGATAGATAGATAGATAGATAGATAGATAGATAGATAGATAGATAGATAGATAGATAGATAGATAGATAGAT
>CAEFZY010069968.1:0-28939 GCA_903066815.1 Brachyrhaphis roseni
GCTGTATATATCAAATATGACTTAAATGAAAGTTGACTTCATAATTTATCGCCTTAAAATTTTGCCTCTGACTCTTTAAAAACTCCTTCTCTTTCTGAAAATCCACCTTCAGGAAGTCATCATGGCGTCTCTCCGCTATTAATTCTTCAACGACGTCTTTACCAGCATTGCACTGAGAAGTAACGCGTATAATGAGATCAGCAGATGCTCAGCTCCACCAGGTGTTTGCTATTTGACACAGGCTAGTCTGGAGGAGCTGAGTGGGGGAAGGCTGCTTTGTGAGGTGGAAACTCAGAAAATTGGAATCTTGGAAACTGCAGCAAAGAGGAAGAACTTCATCCAGATTAAAGGATTTCTCAAACATGCATGGACGAGTCAAAGCAACACTCCAGGTATGTTTTGGTGAGGGGTTAATATTGCAACATGATGTGAAGATCAAAAAAGTTGATCTTATGTAATACTGCCCCTTTTAATATTTTGTTTTAATTTAGCCTCATATCACTGGTCTCAAACTGCTTCTTAACTTGGACTGAGCAAAGTTATTTTTTCTCTCTCTAACAAATAGAAAGTTCCAGCAAGATTGGCATCTAATCAATGCTTAAATATTGAGTTATACCATGCTTATGTATGTATACCTAAGCATGTTGGCTAAATGGAACTGTCTTTTAATTCTTGTATTACGCAACTTTAAAAGAAAACTAAAACTTGGTTTCTTTTGCAGGAACAGATCTTGGTCTTTTTTCTTGTTTGTTTTTTTTCCAGTGACAGTCAATGTCTTGTTGCTGCCATTCTCCTAACAGACCTTGAGTATAAAAACATTATTTACATAAACACCTCTGCCAACTGTCTGAGCCTGTCAGATAATGTCTACTACAGTCCTTTAAGATTCATAACAGCGCATAAAACGCTCCTACATAACCACACTCTGTTCTTTGCTCAACTGGATATCATTATCCACACGCTGACGTATGCATTGGAGCAACTTAATATATAAATCAATACCTGGACCATTACCAATATTATTGTCAACCTTCATATTCCATAGACAAGGCAGACACAACCCCGACCCTCAGGCATTTTTAACACTTTCTGCTCCATCAGTTGGTACAGAGATGAGCAAAATGGAAAATTCACTGTCTGGAAATGAAGAGTTGGTAGAAACTGATCCCAAAAATACTTCCGGCCATAACTGTTATCTACATAGAAAGATTGCGCTACAAAGTATTGACTCAGCTGACTGATGATAAATGCTGCACGTCTCTGACTTTTGCTCATTAAAACTGTGGAAAACCATGAATCATTTTCCTTCCTTGTACACTTTTTATTGGTCACGTAAAATCATATGTGACCACATAAAAAAAGTGTGAAAAAGTGTGAAAATATCTGAAAGGCCCTAGATAAGCCCCAATTTTTGCATAAAGGAGGTTTTCCACTAGGTTTGTTCATGTACTATTATTAGATTTTTTTAAAATCCTCACATGCAAATATGTCTGGAGTGCACATATATAATAAAGCGCACAAAGAAAATAAACTGATATTCATTACATTTATTTTAAAGTCCCCCAATGTTTTTGATATCATATTCCTTCCTCCATTAAACTTTAAAACGCACTATTGGAATGTATCGTTCTAACATGCTTCCTTGATTTCTTGGATGTGTTTTCATTTCAGTCAGTAATGTCCTACAAATAAAAAAAACAACAAAAAAAAGCACTTTCAGTTAGAAAAATCAATGAATTTATGACCACCGTATGAGTAGGACAGCAGTTGCTTAGTAACCAAAATTGTGCAAACAGTGATACCTCAGATGTTTTTCTTTCACTTTCCAATAATGAGAAAAAATATTCAAACCAAACACGGCGAGCTTGTTAAAAAATAAAAAATAAAACAAATAAAATCCTTGAGTGAATCATCACATTCGCTCCTTTGGTGGGTGTTCTGCGTCGATGCAAAGAAGACCACCAGCAACCAAAAGTGCTTTGAGTATTCACAAAAGATTTTTATGTGAGAGCTTCCCTTCTAAAATATGTCGTATTGATTGAAAATATAAAGGTGTCAGATCAAAAGAATGGAGAGAAGGACACGCTTTGTTCTCTTTCTAGCTGGAAAAAGCTGCAGGAAATGTCACTTATAAAGACAATTTATTATTTTCAGAGCAAAGCACAGAGCTCAAAATCAGTATTATCCCCCTTTTTAAACTGTTGTCAGCCAGAGACAAGAAATACTCTATCAAGCTGTGGGGAATTGTAATACTCCCACACAGGCTGCACAGTATTGAATAACAGCCTGATTTAAGTGCCCATCACTGTCCTAATTGGTTTCCTCTGGCTCCGTGTCGGTTCTACTTTCCCCGGCTCTCTAACATTTTGACCAGTCTTCTTCTTCTTCTTTCTAGGAGCTTGAATACGTCTGCTTTCTCTATCGTACCATAATTTACTGCTTGGCCTTATCTCAGACTTCCCTCGTGTGCCGTGACTGATAAAGGCTTGACAAGGTGTAGCTTAGTTTGATCAGTCCTCACTCTGTGTTTTTTTTTTCTGTGACATATTTTAAATCAGTGGTTATGTTAAGTCGCCTCTTGCTAAAGTCCAACCAAAAAGCCCCATTGAAAGTGTTTCAACAACTAAACTTTCTTGGATTTAAATTGCTCCGTCAACAACAAATTCTGGAGGTTATGGTTGGACTGCTTCATCTTATAGGTAAAAGTATAAAAAATATAAAATAAACAGTTGTGTGATTTTAATTTCCTCTGTCTTTCCTCTAAAGACTGATATCTTAGGTGTGGTGATTGCAAGAAAGAAATTACGTTTAATTGAAATAAGCAATACCAGCAGTAACGGTATATTCTAATCTAGTTTTGGTTTACACACAAAAAATCCAGACAAAACAATTATCTTTAAGTGAAATTAATTTATAGATTTTTTTTCCCCTGCCTTACTTTGATTTCAACTATTAGTGCAGCAGATAATTGAATATTTCAGCCAAAGTCTTTCACATGCAAATACAAGAATCTAACTGGGCACAGATGTTCCCAGAAGCTTAACCACTGAAAAATTCAAAATGGCCTCCAGGGTGGCCAAAGAAAATAATTTTTTTGCACTAAAACTGCCAATATTTATTACAGTTGAATAATCCACTAAAGATAAACTGCTAAACACATAAAACAAGCAGTGGAAGCTAATGCTAACCATTAAAACTACTCTCTCTCAGTGTGTTTCACACATCTTCATCTCCTTCCAGTTGACAACTGATCTTAGATTAATTTAATTGCCTTAAAAGACTTGTAAATGGCAGCCATCTTGAAAATTGGCATCATCCTGAAATTTAAGTGGCTGTAGAGAAATATTAAAAACAACACATGATGTGAGGGATGAACAAACACATTTTTTATGCTTGTATCTAGACTTAAAAGATTTTTACAATAATGTGGATTCATTATATTTACTTTGTCTAGAAACATTTTATGTCCCATTGTCAGAACATATTTCACACAGGAAGCTAAAATCTGAGGCACCACCTCCAAACTCAATTTACTGTTTAAATAATTAGCTGCTTCTCTGTAAATTACTGATGTGAGTACAATTTGAAATTTCAATTGTTTTCAGATTGTAAAAGCCCACTTTGGTCTTCCCCTTCTCTGACTAGCTCTTAGCTTTAGCTTCCAGGACCAGCTAATCTGTGCTACATAATAGACTATGGGTCTATCAGGGACCAACAACATGATTTAGCTAGACCACAGACAGTAATCTTTGACATGATTGGACAAAAGATGAACATACCCAGCTGAAAACAGCGGTATCCTTTTAAAATATGGAGGCTTAGAGTGAATATCAAAGCAGAGAGGAAAGCAGCTTTGAGAGGTACAGAAATGTGCAATGATGGTTGAATTTCCTTAGAAATAGTAGCAACAAAAAGACTGAGAGAAAGCCGAGAAAATATCCTGACTGGATAGTTACTAGCATGAATCAGAGGAGACCTACAAGAACCAGAAGCAGCATGTATTACTGTCACAGACAGCTGAACATCAGGGCCTCATATGAGGATTCATAATGAGTGAGCAGCAGAATAAATGAACCAGCCACCGTCAAATGAGATTTATGTCCTAAGTCGAGCTAATGTACAAAATATAGAAAACTTTCAACCGGCAGAGAAGCTCCTGTTCGGCTTCAGTGCAGTGAAGTTGTGTAGGCACATAACTTGATACGTCAATATTGGCCAGAGGGAAATTGGAAGTGACATCAGAGGAGGGAAACACCAGCTCCAGATCGACTGAGAGGTCACTCATCACGGCGAGATCAGACACAAAACCCTGCAAACTCCTGGACTGACTAGAAGGAAAACTGTCTTAGAGAAGAAACTGCTTTTATATCTGCAGAGCAGTTGCTGTGCTAACAGGAATTAGTCCTTGCAGTACACGCACCGGACGATTCGCTGCTTCTCGACTTTCACTGTTGTGCTCATGATTGTACCCTATATTTTATAACTGGGGTGTTCGGCATTTATTATTCCTTTCAATTCAGGTCAAATTAAGTTGTTTGTACAGCTCGAATTAACAGTTAAAGCTTACACTTTATTGCATACATCTGTTAATTGCTTTTTAGCAAAAACAAGAACTTACCCAAACACTGGGCAACATATTACATAGATGTGATGAAGATGACTTTACTTTTGTGATAATCGTGTAATTTCAAAAACCATTTATGTCTTTGGTTAACAGAGGATCCAGTGAGCAGCTGTTGAATATCCATTCCGTCTCTTCCGTCAATAGTAACATCTGGTTTCAGATGACCCGTGTGATGCGAAAAAGGCGTTTCCATCGCAGTTTTGCGGAATACACTAGTTTTGATACAGCCGAAGGGAGAAATGGAGTTGTTGACAGAAACTGAACTGGGAGAGTGCAAAGCCAGTGATGTAGTTTGAGAGCTTCAAATGGAGTTAGAAGAGTGGAGATGGTTGTGGAAGGTTAAGGGATGCAGATTCAAAGGACAGACGGAAAACTGGTGATTTTAAACCCCTTTTATATGGTTTCATTATTAGACTGCTTTCATGACAGGCATTTTACTCTGACTGGAACTGCGCTTGGTTTTCAGTAAGTGTTTTAAAGGTGGTGACCGCCTACATCTATTTCCTGTACACATAATTCTCATTAAGTGAACGCCCGACGTAAAGACAGCAACCGTTTGAAGACTTATAAAATAGCCTTCATGTTAACTGGTGAGAGACCGAAGTTGTTTTAAGACAGTTAAATGTTTGTTTTTCTCTTGGCCTCTTTCTGACAAGCCGTTACCCTCCTAAACACCGGACAGTGGAGACATCCTTTTTATGGTTGACTATACTTTGTCTTTATTTTGTTTTAAAAATGTTTGGAAAAAGCTTTCTTTACCCCCCGTGTCCCATCTCACCAAAACAAAGAAGTTAAAAGTTAGGCTTGCTAAACCCTTTTCATCAAGCAGATTTAGAAGTTAACCCACTTCTCTACGTCGACGTCTCTTCATCTCTCACATTTTCACCTTTAGACGGAAAGATGACTTTATCTTTTCTATTTCTATTCAACTAAACATTTGCTGTGGGCAGCTGTTAGGATTTTTGTGAAATAAAGACAAGTCGAGGGAGAGTTATCTACTGCAGGAAAGACATTAATTGCTCATAATCTTTAATGAGAACCTCACTTTAAAAATCCCCAAGTACCCTTTTAACATCTTTTTGTGCTTAATTGACCATCTATTTCACGAGACCGAGAGAATCAAAAGAGGGCGTATTCAGCAAAAACAATTCTCGACTTTAATCCTCAAGGCAGAGCAAAAATGATTGTCCAGTTTCTTTTTCTTTTTTTCTTTAATGTGCCGATAGGATACGCAGGGAACATTTTTACCATGACTGACAATGGTATCCTCCTGAGACGCACCAGTTCATCTTTCCCACGTTATTAGTTTCAATAGCAACATTTCCTCTTCTCAGACCGACGTGAGGCATCGCACCAAAACCAGCGATACCTCACATCGTTGGTTTTGAACTTGAGTTTTTGCACAACCCAAGTTAAATAAAAAAAATCAGTGGAAATGGAGAGAGGCAATTCATGACGTCCATGAAACCAAGCAGTCCTCCATGCTGTAATCTCATATTCAACGCTGCAAACCAATATATAACTCACATTCACTCTGTGGTAAAGTGAGCTACATGCTCAAGGACCGTGTGTAATGACCCCCTGCTGACTCTAACTTATGAATTCTGGTGAGACGGTATATTGACTAATCTCAAGGATCTTGCGTTTGTGTGTTACTGATCTTGTTAAATTATCAAAACAGGTTACAAGCTCCCCGCCTCGCTGAGAGCTCTCTAAAAGTAACATTAAGGGGAAAAGACGCTGCTTTTCTATGAAGTAATCTACATTTGATCTATTTTATTTTTGTAAGGTAAGAGACATGCAGCAACACAAGCTGAATGTTCACGTATAGCATGTGTGGAAGTAGAGAGAAAATGCAGTTTTCAAAGGGAATATACATCATCATGATGGCCAAAAGCTTAACAGATGTCATGTTAAAGGGGCAGTATTATGTGTTTTCCAGGCACATAAAATCATCTTGTAGCATAATCAATAACTACGGTGCCTTCAGTTGTTATAAAATTTCTCTATACATCAAATATGACTGAAATTATTTTTTACTTTCTTATTTAACACCTTGAAATTGGGCTTCTATCTCTTTAAAAACTCTTGCTCTTTCTGAAACTTCACCTTCAGGAAGTCATCACAACATGGATCCTCTATTAACCCTTTAACAAAGTTTTTTTTTTTTTTTTTTTTTACCAGCGTTACACTGAGAAGTAGCTCCTATAACGAGCTAGGTGTTTGCTAATTGCTGTTGACTGCAAGACTTGTTGAAGGAAACAAAACCCTAAATGAAAATCAATGTATCGTTTTGTTAGTTCTGGTTGTTACAGTGAGACTTTTTGCCATCGTATTGTGGCATTTGCTGTCACATTGTAGGTTTTCTTATCCCTTCTGGGCCACCTTAACTTCTAGATTGAGGAAGAATCTAGTAATTGTTTGTTTGCCAATCATAATCTTGAGTAAATGAAAATCTCTATTGTGATCAGCTGGTTTACACCCAATAATGCCTTAATTCATATTGTCTTGGAAAATGATCATTTACTACCTGAAGAGAGAGGTGAGGGAAGAGGAAACAAACGATTGGTCATGTTAACACTAGGTTGTAATGACCTGCTTACAGATGATAGAGGAACTCTGGAGAGCAGAAGGTGCTCCCCCTGTAGGTCAATGCTGCAACTGTGTCTGATACTGACCTTTGGTTATGATATATTGCTATTATTTGAAAACAAGGAAGTTACTTGCTGATATAATGAGGATTATATCAGGTGAAAATATGTAATGATTGTACATATTTCATTTGATCATTTGCTTAAATCTTGAGGTAGCAAGGCTAATCCTACCACAACAAAGCGCCTCCTTGGAAATGTGTCCTAAAAAGTTTATCTCCGTTTGGTACAGAAATAAATTTAGAGCTACAGCATGTTATTGTTGTTACCTTAGTTGTTCACTGGCTGGAAATCGGCTTAGACTCCAAAGGACCGTCTCCTTCAGACTTAAACATGGCAGCTGTGTTTTTTTCCCTCTCTCTTTCTCTCTGTTTCTGTCTCTGTAAGCTGTGGGGGGAAAAAATACAATCTGTTTCAGGGATTGGCGTCAAAAACACTAACACTGAAGAGCTTGTGGTGCCTTGTCTCCTCTTTACAGGCGCTCTGTCTCTAAAATATCTGTTGGCATCTTTAAAGGGAGAAAAGAATCATGTGAGTCAACTCAGGTTGGGTTTATGTGCTTAACAGCGCAGAGAGCAATTAAATTTTTATTTTATGGCCCGATGAATAATTGTGTAACAACTAGGGGCTGTAACAATACCTCAGGAAGCAAGACACAATTTTAGACTGAAGAACAAGACAAGGTTCCAGCAAGTCGTTAGCAATAATTTTGTGCTTCAATTATAGAGTAAATGCTGCACATGCAACAAACTGTGTGTGCATGTACTTGTTTATGTATTATTTTAGGACAATTTATAACCTTCTGAAGACTGATGGGCTTTACGGGGACTAACGCCCGGTCTTAATA
The DNA here is from genome assembly GCA_903066815.1 of Brachyrhaphis roseni. Lineage (NCBI taxonomy): Eukaryota > Metazoa > Chordata > Actinopteri > Cyprinodontiformes > Poeciliidae > Brachyrhaphis > Brachyrhaphis roseni. The sequence continues at coordinate 8,123 of CAEFZY010069968.1, forward strand.
CGGTGGACCCCTTGCTTAGGTTGGGTGTTAGGTTTGGAGGTATGGTGTAATTAAAGTTTTATATAGGGTTAGAAATAGACTAGTAATTGCTAGGGAAAATGTTTAGGCATAAATGCAGTTACTAAAATGAATGGAAGTCAATGTTATATCCTAATAAAGGTAGAAATAAAATCTAAAAGTTAGATTTAGAGGTATGGTGTAAATTAGGTTTTAGCTAACATTAGAAATAGACCAGTAATAGTTAGAGTTAGAGATGATGTAAAGTCACATTATGGGAAACATATAATACCACCCATTTAAAATGTGTGTTGAAGATCAGGGTCCTGTTGGAAGAAGGTGTTTTTGTCAAACGGAGCCAAAATTTACTAATTAACTGTTGAGAGCAAAACACTATGTGTTGGGAAAAAATTAATAAAATAAAACTACACGTTACTCTGGTCACACTAACATGGTACATCACAAACATCCTACAACACAAACAATGAAACTGCTCTGAATACAGATGCACAGCACACTTTTCATTGCCATTATTTTCTTTTACTTCACAGTTGCACCAGTGTGTGTTGGTCTAGCTCATCAAATGCCGATAAAATGTACTTTGGTTTGTGGTTGTACGGTGACACAATGCAAAAAGATTCTGCAGGGAGAAAGACTTTTGCGAGGAGTCGTAAACTGCCTTGCACCCCCACATCTAGCGTTCTCCTGCTGTTTTCCTGCATGAAAAGCATTAGCTGCTCATCGTTCATGAAATGACAGTTTTATGACAGTTTCAGCATCTTGGATAGAGCGTTTCTGCAGTTTTTTGGGACAGAAAATTTAGAAAAACCTCTAGTTTTTCAATCAAAAAGCTTTGGTGCTAGGATGACACCATATGTTTTGGCCATATTAAAATAGTTTTATTTCGCCAAACTGCAAAGGAAACACTTTTTTCATGATGCTCGAGTCACATGATCAACAACCTGATGTTGCACACCATGAAGAAGAAAACAGGAAGCAGTTGGAGGATGATGGCGTTACATGTTTTTTAATGACTTCCCACATGAACAAACTTATTCACATGTGATTTTAGTTGTGTTTCTTATTTAATAAAAACGGTACAATAGCAAAATTGTGTTTTGTCGACATTAGTGGAAGATTGACGAAGTTTGGCACACATTTGTAATGGAAACACAGCTAGTGACTATTTTCTGGAAAACTGCCAAGTCAACAGTCTTTCCTATGATTGTAAAGGCCAACACGGCATTTATATAAAATCTCAACTTATATTAAAACATTTTAAGTAAAAAACACCTCCCATATGGGCGTGGAAACCTATAAATATGCTCACATTTATTTTACTGAATGCCTGATTTCTTGTGCTGTTCACATTCCTCTGGAGGAGGAGAAGCCATTGCAGGACCAGACTGTGTAAAAGACACGGTGGCAGAGAGAGCAGCAAGCCAATGAACAAGAAAAACAGTGCAGCACCGGATGTTTCATATTTTTTGCTAAAAAATATGAAACATATTTTTCGGCAAAAGTCACGTTTCAACAGGCAGAGTGACGTTCGCATTTAGCTGGGTTCTGTTTCAAGAGATGCTTGGTTATTCACTTCATTCTTAGTTTAATCATAAATGCTGGATTCTAAAAAGGATTCTGTAAAGGAAAATTATGTAGAATGATGGAACCATTTTTCCAATAAAAAAAATTTTGAAAAAAGATATCAAAAATGTTTTTGGGTGTGTTTATTTTTGGGTCTGTACGAAAAGCTGTATATGCCAAATGTGACTTAAAAAAGAAATTTGTAATTTAGAGCCTTGAAATTGGGCCTCTGCTCCTTCAGAAGCACGTCATCGCGACAGACCTGAAGTTATTATCTTTGGATCTAAAGAGGAACGATCTAGAGTCAGCATACAGCTTCAGTTATCACAGCTGGAAATCTGGGTGCAGTGATGGACTCTGACCTGAACATCCAGAGTCACATAAAGACAGTTACAAATTCAGCCTTCTATCACCTGAAGAACCAGAACCAAAGATGGAGAACAATTCAACATCTATGCTAAACAAAACTGGAATAAACTTCCAGAAAACTACAAAGCAGCTGAAACATTGATGTGAGCTGAAACGCAACCATTTAGAGTTGCCTTTGATTCCTAGTAATCAAAACACTGATTAACATAGTAGATGTATATTTGCCTTATGATTTTAATGACGCTTGACAGAACGCCATGTTTATCGCTTGCATCATAATTGGTGACTGTATGTTTTACGTTGTAAAGCACTTTGATCTTAATTGTTGTTGAAATGTGCTGAACAAATGCACTTGACTCTGAGCCTCAAACTAACATGACACTTGCTGATAGTAAGCATTAATGAACATCTTTGAAAAAACAAACAAAAAAAGACGCTTGCACTGTATTTAAACCCTAAACATCCTTCGAAACGGTGCATTTTGAGCTTCCATTGTAAGCTTTCACCGCCTGCCACGGCAAGGTTTTAGTTCTGCTTCTGCAGCATTCATGGTACATTAACGGGTCGAGGGTCAAAACGACGAGGACTGCAGGGCAGGCTGAATTTCACGTGGCACATTATCTGCACAGAAGCGCAGATAACTTAGGAATGAATGAAAAGCATGATAGCATTGACTTTTTATTCTTTGAGCCTACACACTCAGACATGAGAGCCTCTGAATTGTAATAGATTCCTGCATATTTGTGCTTTTAAGCCCCACTGTGACTGTTTTCACATCTGCTATCGCTGTCTGCTTTGAGGGATAAAAATCTAGTCGCTGTGCGGTAGTTTAAAAAAAATACGACATCGTAAAAAATATGACAGTGTGTAATATATGACAATCATAAGACAGTAAAAGCAAGTTTCTTGTAGTGGCTCATAGCCCTTGAATAGACTCTCAAAAGCGTTGAAGGATGTTTCAGAGTTTGATTTGTGTGCGGCCGACGGTAGAATACCTAATAAATCTCAAAACACACAGTCTGTCGCTCAGTTATCCTCCGCGTCTCTCCTGGCTGATCTAAAAGGGGCATAAACAGAAGGATATGTAAGGTTTCTAATCGTGTAAAAATCACGCGTGGGGGTGCATTTAATTCCATTTTGTTCCTCTGGGCAAAGTAGAATGTTGACTTTCCACAATGCGTTGGGCATACTTAAGGAAAACACACATATTTTAAAGTTCTCGTCTGGGTGACCTTTCATAATTAAAGGAGTAAATTTTTGTGGAAACGTCTCAAAAAACGTGGAAATTTTACCTGTGGAGTTGAAGTGAAACCGGAGTGGAAATGTCGGAGGAAATAATCGGTGCCTATTCCTTTTAGTGTGTTCAATGTCCCTTTTTACAGGCAGAGCACTTTTACTTGAGCGTTTCTACTGCCTTTAAAATAACACACTGGTTTTGATTATAACATTCTAAGGTATAATCTTTCCTCTCTCTTACGAGACTTTGGTGCACAGAGTCGAGAGTTCAAGTGTAAACTGTGTCATTGAGGGTGAACACAATAAAAACATGCATTTTCTGCAGCGCTGCTCATTGAAAAGGTGCAACAGTGTTGATGTGTTGAAGGAAATATGCATACAGTAGGGCCATTTATTGATATTCTAATCTACTCAATTCATTGCATTAGGGAATACATTTGACAAGGACTTTTAAATTAAATATTTTTAAAAGCAAGAACATATTTTGCTTTTACTACAGTATATATTTGTCTGCCTATTTGCAGGAGTTACCAGCAGTCCTTTTTTTGGGGGGGTACTTTAAAAGTTTTTTTTATTAAGTGTATTACCAGAAAAGAGCAGAAACATTTTCAGCTCATTATGTCTAACGGTTTTTGAGATTTTGGTCGGTAGGTGTACCTAACCACAAACCCACCTTTGAATAGAAAAAGATGGGGTTTTTGAAAGCCGATTACTTAAAAAATAAATCACTTTGACACTTATTTGTAATGACATTCTTTAAATATACATAAATCATATTACAAAGCAAGAAAATGCACAGTATAAATAGCTTACTTTTAAAACGAAGGTTCGTTAAAGAACTGTCATTTTGAAAAATTAAACAAATTTCAATATTGACCCTAACAGGAGATATGGCATATTTGGGATACCATATTAAACAATATATGTTGAAACCAAGTCCCTAAATCTATTTTTTCCAGCCTGCATTGTGGTCTTAACAGGCTTATTTTTTTTGTAAGAATTTGGGTCTAATAAAGATTTATTAGGCCGCAAAAATCCTTCCAAAGCTAATGGGGAAAAAAATTCTAATTTAGACAAAATTGAGTATTTTTTTGACGACTCACCAAATTAGTATTTTTCATTGGATTCCAATAAAACGTCTCTATTGCAGGTAAGTTAGGCTGCTGAATAACATAAATTCATCCAGTTTTAGCCATCCTCAATAGTTTCCCTGATATTGCTGGTAGAAAATAGAGATTTTGGAGGCAAACATTTGCTTTGCTCCAAAGCGTTTGCTGCACTTTTACTTAAGTGTAGTGTTTGAGTAAATTCCCCACCTATCTCTTTATCCACATTTTATCACAAGTGATGTGGCGTCTCAATCGGCTGACGATGATTTTCGCCGCTTGTGTCGTTTTAGACCAATCAGATCCATCTGTTCTGAGAGTTTCGGCGCGGCGGAAGCCATTAAGGGCTTCATATAATCAAGTGGCAAGACGTCTCTGGGAGTCGTCAGGATTTCCCATCTGGTCCCATCAGTAATGAACTCCTCTTTACATCCTTTGGATTAAACCGGCGGCATTGCCGACTCCAGAAGACTTTTTTTTTGCCATTTCACAAACTGCGTCCGACGCTCTACGTCGCTTTGCTCCGGTTTTAACTGAAGAGCCATAAAGGCTGCGCTCAATGATGAGAGGGCAAATCGCGCCGTCAGAAGTCAGATTCCATTAGTGCCTCGGCATTAATGGAATCTGTCGACCATAAAGAGCTAATGGTAGCTCGTACCCTGCCAGCAGTTTGCACTGGGGAGGTCGTGGCATCGACAAAAAAAAGAAAGAAACAAAGAAAAGAAAACGCCATAGACAGCCATCTGGAGCCGCGGCCCAAATGGCAGAGTTCTGGATGTCCCATTAGCGCCGACTGCTACTGCAGCGCCTGAACCGATCAACATCACATGAGTAGCCCACTCAGAGCGGGCAGCTGACAGAAGCTCGTTCCAAGGCTCGGCCGGTCCGTCTTATCCCAGCTGTAATTTCCTTGTCACTTTCTCTAGCACTCTAATTAAAATGGCTGGATTTTTGTTGGCTTTTTTTTTTTCCTCCTGCCGCACATGGATTTGCTCTGTCAGTTACAAAAACATATGATAAAATATTTCTGATATATTGTCATGCGTGGCAACTTGACTTCCACTGATGGGCGATGGAGGGGTGGCAGGTTTTATGTTGGTGTGCAAGGTGAAACGGTAATTAGGTAATCGGCTTACCTGACAGTTCAGTCATCTGAGATGCTTAATTACGAGAACTTCCTCCTCCAAACCGAGGTGTTTGTCTAAAGCATCCATTGGCAGAGTTGCACGTCTCCGCAAACCTGTCAGTCAAACCGCCTTTGATGCTCATTTTTGCTCAAAATGCAGCATTTTTATACAAATTACATGATTTTTTTTTTTTTTTGCTGATTGAAAAGACATTTTGTGTAATTACAGCAAACGAGAAATACAACCAGGTTACGTTTACATTTGTCACATAGCAACCACAATTTTAATATTTGGGATTGCTGAGATAAAGTGGAGGGTATGCTGTTGTTAGAAAAATCTTAAAAGTGTGGTGTGCACCTGCATCTAGCTCTTTTTTACCCTCTTACCAATGAAATGGTTTAGGAGTCCTCCAAACCTTTCCCTCCCCCAACACCATTAGCTTCTGGGTTGGGACTCTCTTTTGCTAAAAGAAAATCTGTAAAGAAACATTAGCTTTCAGAATGTTTTGTTTTTCTAACTTTTGTTGACTTTTTGATCATTATTACATTCAGTTAGCTTAAATACTGCCTAAAACTTTCTGATTTTAGTTAGAAAATGCCTCTGTAACTGTATTCCAGCGGTCAGAAAGGTTCTATATAAATTATTTGTTATGTCTGCAGGTCAGGTAATAATTAGGTCTCGCCTCGGTTAGCGAAATTGAGCTCGACTTTTTTTAAATTTGTGGTTTAATCCCAGTTAATTCATCATTTAACAAGGTTGGGAAATGCGTCCCTTCAAAAGGCCAGGCTGCTTTGGAAAGCTTTTCTTCCCTTAGTGTATAAAATTATCCTTCACTTGAAAACTGCTTTTCTGTATTTTCTTGGGTTAACTTTAAGGGAAAAAAATGAATCGTTTGATGATCTCAAACATGTCAATGTAGCAATATGAAGAAATTGATCTAAACAAACAGACACAGCTACAATGCAACGGCTAAAACCAAAGTAGTCCAGATCTAAACGAAGTTAAATGAAGAATATTTTTGGCAAAATTTGATCCTCAAAGTTGCTCTCTGATCGATCAGACTGAGCTCCAGATATTTTCCAATGAAGATTAGACAGCAGAGGTGCAACTTTAACTGTAGAGCCAAGTTCTGTTTAATACAAAACATTGAGTCGAGGGACTAGAAACATATTTTCACTTTTTTTGTTTTTTGGGGGGTTTTTTTACTGACTTCAAAAAAAATTTCAAATAGTTGCCATTAGATGTAGCTACACCTTAAATGTGTATTGCAGAAATACTAACTTCAACTTTCCCACATTTTGTCATGTTACAATGACAGACTGTTAGGATTTTATGCAAAAGGTAAACATGAAGTAGCTCAAAAAGAAAAAGTCTAATCTAACCCTAACCTGGACTGCATCACGGTAAAGTGGGTCATAGGTTCAGATTTTTATTTGCAATCAAAAATGATTTCTATACCACGTCACGTGTTGGTTTTCTATTCATTATGCCATACATTTATGGTTATAGAGACAAGATTTAAAAAAAACAATTGTAGGGGCGTAATTGCTTTTGCAGGGTACTGTGTTTATTATGTTTGGTACTTATTAGTCCCTCCAGTAAGATGTGATGATGCGATCTGACCAATCAATTGAATCCCCTTCTCTTTAAAAACTTCAGCTCTCTCTGAAATCAGGAAGTCATCACAACATGGCTCCTCTATTAACCCTTTATCAACGTTTTTACCAGCGTTTCACTGAGAAGCAGCTCCTATAATGAGCTCAGCAGATATGCAGTTCCACCAGGTATTTGCTAATTGCTGCTGGCTAGTGCGGCGGAAACTGTAAATCTTAAAAAAGACAATTTTACGTAATGCTGCCCCTTTAAATGAACTTTACTGCAACTTTTTGAAAAAAAATATAGTGACGCAAAATCGATAATTTTAGGCAGCAACAATCACAAAAAACATCACGACATCCTAGAGGAACTGACTTATGTAAATATTAAACATAAAAACATACTGAAATGTGAAGCCCCGACCTCCAACAGTGGCATGACGGACAGGGTAGCTAATAGATGTGTAGCGCGGAAAGTTGCGCACATCAGCATCCGAAACGCTGACAACTTCACATCTCTGGTCATTGCGATGAACGAGGGTGATGGGTATCGTACGTTTGACAGCTTGCAATATTAGCCTTGCAGTCAAAATCCCTCAGTTTTACTCATTCACAATGGGGCTGCGAGGAAAAAGTGAAGACGCTACAGGGGCTGGCGTCGAGAGCACGGCGCGTACAGTGGAAGCAGTGCAGAGCTTTTCATTGCTGCGTTTTCTCTTGGCTGCGTGTGAGGCCTTATTACAGCAGCAGAAGCCAGGAATCCGTAATCCACAGGGGTCTCAGCGGGAAGGAAAAAGCTTCTTGAACAATCCCCCGTTCTGGGAGCCTGTGGTGAAATCCAGCGATCAGTCAAGCCTGAGCCTCTGAGCCTCCTGAGGGCCTGGGACTCAGGCCAGTGTTTTCCAACGGCCCCGCGCACCGCGGAGGGAGAGAGAGAGAGGAAGCGACAAGGGGGTGCAGTAAGAGATGACAGAGATGCAGCGAAAAAAATATAATAAAAAAAGGAGAGAAACTGACAGCCAAGGAGTCTGCTGGGGGAGAAAAACACACTATAACTCAGATACATGGAAAAAAAAAGAAAGGAAAAAAGGCTCAGGATTGGTGCATTCAGAGCTGAGTTACAGTGCTGGCAGAACACATGCGTGGGTGGTGATTTCGCATCAAGCACACACACACACACACACCCCCACGCGCACCCCGACATGTCCTGAAAAAGTACATATGAGGCCAATACTTTTCACTTTTCGGATGTGATCTGTGGTATCATCGGAGGCCAACAGGAGGCCCCGGCGAGTCGTCTTCCTCGTTTTGAAGCGCTGATTTAGGAGCCATTCATTCTGCGGCTCCTCCTCTGTCACTGTAGGAGGTTGTGTTGTTGAAATGTGAATGGACTGCCAAACGGTTTTACTCAGTGGAAGAACGAGGAAGGCAGCTTTTTCACAACCAGAAGCAGAATCTTAAAGACATTCCTACCTCCAGAGTTTACAATCACAAACATCATGGGATAGTTTGGACTTTGATGTAAGATAAGGTTGCGGATAATTAAACGGAAGCTCAACCATACATTGTTTCCCAAACTGATAATAAATAAAAATCTGTGTGTGATTTGGTGCTCAGCCCGCCGGAGCTTATTTTATCGATACATTCTGGCACAACCGGCCCTTTAAGGCTGTTTGTGATCTTGATATTTAGCAAAATGAAAATGAGTTAACTGTTCTTTATCGTCCTCCATCAAATCAGAGGATTTGTTGAAAGTGACTTCTTTTATTTAAATCTTATGACATGTGTATAAAAGGTCCACACACTGGCATTGGTGTGTTTTCCTGGATTATATACACAAGAATGTTGTGTGTCATTCCCACCACATGTTGCATTTTGTATAAGTCCAAAACAAATGTCTAACTTTGCTCTCTTCTGATATTTGCCGTGTCGAACTTTCCAAAGGACTTCTCACGACTTTCGTTCAACAACAGATTTTTTCTTTCTCGCCATTTCTCCATAAAGGACAGGCTTGTTGGCAGAGTGCACCGTCAACAAATTCCTCCACCTGAACTGTAGCTGCAGCTCCTGCAGAGTTCCCCTGGGCCCGTTGTCTGCTCCTCTGATTAATGCTCCATCCTGCCCGGCGTGTCGGCTTTAAGGTGGACAGCCGCGTCTTTGTGAGACTGCGGTCGCGAGATTCTCCTTCTGTCACTGGAAGATGGATCGAGCAGCACTCTGGTATAATGTTCAAACAACGCCGCTTTAAACTTCTCCAACACTTTTTCCCCCCTGACCTGTCGGCTGTTCCTTGGTCTTCGAGACGCAGTTTGATCTCTAATGTTCTCTGACAAACTTTAACAAAACATCCTGATCCATACTGAGACTCTCCACTAATTAGATGATTTTAAAATTTGATCCAGATTAAAGCGGTAGAAAAGAGATACATGCCACACTGTTTAAAAACTATATCGTGAAAGTACTAAGGATGAGCCGATCCACTTTTTTCACTTCCGTTACCGATATCTGATGTTTAGTATCGGCCGATACCGATCTGCAGAGAATTGGTGCTGAATTGACAGAAACCGTTTTTGTAAATACAGACATAAAAGTTCTAAATAATACGTTTATTTGAGGACTCTGCACCAGTACAGCACACTTGAATACGCCAATATACTCGCAAGCTTGGTCAAACTTTTAAAAACAACACAACTTTAATTTGTTCACTTGGTGTAATTAGGCATATAGCAGCAAATGTGAAACAAATAAAATAGAAACTGATAAAAACAATAGCTTGGCTACTTTGTACCTTAACAAGTTAAAATAAACTTTCTTCCTTCAAATGGCTCAGGAGGTTCAACAAGGAATTCTAAATATAATATAAGATAAATAATAAAGCATGACGTCGCTCAGAGCACAAAGCATAGAATTAGACTGAATAGATCCGACAGATCGTCTCCAATACTTGATCTAAGGTTTTGTCGATCTCGGTATGAATATCAGATCGGTACATCTCTAGTAAACACCAATAAAATGCGTTGAATTTTGAGGCAGTAATGTGGCAATAGAGGGGTGGGAATACTTTTGCAAGCCACAGATTCAATACTACTAATGTTTACTGCAAATGCAACTTTTTTTTAAAATCATAAACCTAAAATAACCACAAAAAGCCCCATCAGTGCGTAATACAAGCCTATTCTCTTGATTCCATTCCCATGTAACTCAACCTGCTGGCCAGGAATTATTTTCACAGGCTTATATTTCCTGCATTTTTTCCCAGGAACTCAGACATTTCTCTCGCTCGCTCCGAGACATAGAGGCACTTTCTGTTTGTTTATGTTGTTTTCCATGAGTGTTCAGGGCGAAACGTTGAAACACCGAGCGGAAGCTCTCGATACGAGAGCATTCCCATGGAAACGGTCGTAGTGAGACAAGCATTATTCAGACCGTTCCTCTGTGAAAACCCCTCCACCCCTTTGTGTTTGTTCCTGCTCCCTAGCAAGGGTGGTGCAGTCTGATGAGTGGTCACCAGAGCTCATTTGATCGGCCACCAGAGGGCAGCGTTAAGCGCTCTCTTGACCTCAGCTTCCCTTCCCAGCTGTTCTTCATCGCCCCAGTGCTGCAGTAAAACACACAGCTCCATTCACACGCGCGCTGCAACTTAGAAACATCTGAAATGTTGTTTTCTTCAGCCGATGCTGGACTGGTTTTGGCATTCACTGAATGTAGTGGTGCTTAAACCTTCAGACTGCCGCAGCCTCATTTCTCTCTCAGCTCCAAAGCAGAGATAGACGCCGCTTTGAATCTCCGCCATCCTCTCAAAAAGAAAAAAGAAAAAGCTATTAGGACATCTAAAGTGGAGCAGTTTTATTTTATTATTACTTTGTTTGCTCTTTCCTTTAGCTGTATGTTTCAAAGTGTCTTTTGTGTCTCAACAAGGAGGATGCAGAAGAGGAAAACAGAATATGAAATGCGATTCTTTTTCATTCGCACAGCAGGTTTCCTCTGTGTGGGGAAAAAAAAGGGCATTGTCTCCACATGGTACAGGAGTCTTTAAAAGAAATATCCAGGAAATGTAAACTTAAAGCGTTTTTCTTTTCAAAAATAATTTAAAGCGAACTATATTTTCATCTTTTCATGGCCACAGAATGGGTCAAATGTATGAAAGAAAACATAATTTGCAGGAAATGCAACATACTTTTGTCCATTTTTCTACAGAGACGTTGCATGTTACTTTTGAGCACCCGAACAACAATCATGGGCCCCTTGGATGCTTCTCTGATTAATGTCAGCTTAATCAGAAAGTCATGGTAGGTTTGAAGTTGTGCTACGCCCCCTGTAACATATTCAAAGCTTAGGATATTGTTTCATAACTTAAACTCTGGTTTATATTTCTCTCTTTTTTTTTTTTTACATTCTTATGGAGAAACCATAACACACAGTCACACACACAGTCACACACACGCCGACACTCACACAGGCGTTTGTCAGATACCCCCTCAGCTGGGCAGCGTTGTAAAATAAATTTAAAACAATTCTCTACATCTCTGCTCCAAGGAAACCAGGCAGCCTGAGTCCTTTGCAGATTTAAAAATACATTATCTACTCTTGTCTTTTGTTGGGATTGTCTGGAACGAGGGCTGTTGGCGAGACAAACAGCCTTAAATTTATGATGAAAAGCATGTGCTACACTACACGTGCAACATCTAGTGGTGAGAGCCAAGGTAAATGTTGTGCAGGAAGGTTTGAAACTTATATAACCCAAGTCTGGCCTAAAGACTAATGAGGTTCTTCCACAGCCTTGAGCAAGAGTGCATGGATGGATTAAGTCTTGATGTATTTTTTTGTTCTTTGTCTGCTCAACGATGTTTTTATCTGTACAGAACTTTGGTTAACTGCCTTTTGTCTTCCAGTGTGTAATAAACTGAGCTGACCTTGCTACTCACAGCAAGACACCGTGAGATGTGAGCAAGCCCTGATCAGCCGTGACGGTACGACCTCTGACAGGTGAAGTGACAAACATCAATTTCCTGCGCCTGATGACGGCGGGGATTTCTCACGCAGCATGTGAACTTTCTGACCTTGAAGCTGAAGTGTCAGGAGCAAAGAGAAAAACCTCAAAAAAACAAACTGACAAGTTTGGATTTCAGTGACTTTAGAAAGGATTGGGTTGTTGCAGGTGGATCACATCCTGTTCACAACTGTAATTATACTGGGAGGATTTCAGTTTGAACTGGTTGGGACTCACCGAACCTGAGAGTCTAAATGAGCATCAATCAATAAGCACTGAGCTGCTCTGAAGTTTCCACAAACTTTAGCCTTATAAAACCTAATATTTCACGAAAATAAAAAACACAATTTTGTCATTAAAATCACACGTGAATAAGTTTGATCGCTGGCTAAGTCGTTAAAAAGCATGCTGCGCTGTCAGCATCCTATCACATCCTGTCGTCTTCTTCGTCTTTTCCGCCAGAAGTAACATCTGGTTGTTGGTCACGTGACTCGTGTGACGTGAAAGAAGCGTTTCCACTGCAGTTTTGCGAAATACACTAACTTTGATACGAACAAAAATCCACCTCATCCCAGCGCAAAAACTTTTTATCAAAAGACGTGAGGTTTTTTTTCCCTAAACTGGCATTGTGCTTTCTCTGCAATTTTGAAACGTTGCTGAGAAACCAACAGCATAATTCCAGCAAAAATAATTTGTTGGGATTACAAATTAAATTAATTCCAATCTGAGAAATTATAGGGGTAATGGGAGTTACACTCAGTGGAAACTTGACACAGTAAATTGAAGCTGCGGTAAATAATTTGTGTAATTTTTTTGTGCAACGTTTGTAAAAATAAAAGAAAAAAAAAAGATTTTTATACATAATTGTTAAAATATATCACTATGGCCAGACAGTACAATATTAGACAAAAATCTGTAAAAAGGGAAGAAAAAAACAAAAAGCTAACCACCCTGCCTCCTCCCTGTTGTCCTACTGCCAGCAGCAGAAATGCACCACTTGGTCAGAAACAAACAATCAGAGCCAGGGGGAAGGATCTTAGCGCTGCCAATCATTATTGTGTACGCACTGCTCACACTGTATGCAGTCTGGCCCTCTGCCACTCTACAGCTGGTTCCCGACAACGGAGCCTGCTGCGTATGCGCAAGCCAGTTAGCGTTGCCACCGACGACGGTGGATAAGTAGTTTTCCTGTAACAGTAAATTGTTTCCACTACCAAAATTCGCAGCAAACCAGCAATCTTGAGCAGCGAATACAGAAACAACGAAGTAGTCGGCAGGACGTGGCATGAGGACGATGGTTTGTTTTTGACAGACGATGTGCAGCTGGCTCCACCAGAGCTCTCACAGCGCCGCACAGTTCATAAAACGTTGTGTGTAAAACGTCCTAAATTATGAAAATATCTCTTGCAACTGTTAGCGTCCATCGCTGCCTTTTAATGGCTTCTTAGATGAACACGTTTATTCATGTGTGATTTTGATTTAAATTCTGTTTTCTAATTGAAACGCCACAGTTGTGAAATATTTGGACATCAGCAGAATGTGGAGAAAGAATTGCGCTCGTTTGTAATAGAAACTCAGCTGCTGACAGAGGCAGACCAACAGGTAGATGCTCATTATGTGTGAGAATTTCTCCTCTAACCCTCTGCAGGATGGATTTACATTTTCAATAGTCAGAAACCTCACACTGTGGCTCCATGGGGGGGAAAAGTGTCTAAAAAGAAAAAAGTCTTCATGTTACCCTCAATTTCTTTAATTATTTACTTTAACTTTCCCAGCTGCTTTCGCTAACCTTAACTCTCTCTTAGCCGCTTGCTCTCGTACAGCTCTTTTACTGTTTATTAAGAAATTTCAGATTTATTTTCCAGCTTAAGTCAATAAAAGTCTGCTTGTTGGAGCAAAAAGAAAGAAAGAGGTGATTCAGTAAATGAATTTTAATATCCTGCTGATTGTGTAAATCTAGCTTTGCAGAAACAAGAATCTGATGCAGCGCTTCCAGCCCGGTAATATGTTTTAGTAATATGCTGCAGTGCATTACTTATTGATCTCAGGTGAGAGATCAAAGGCGTTTTTCTTCTTCTTCTTCTCCTTTCACTTAGAGACTTTTATAGTCTCAGGCGACTGGCCTAAACTTCCCTCTCTCCACCTGAAGTGGCTCTCAACACTTTTGGCAGTTTTAGATGTTGCTCATGTTTCCAGGGGGGACAGATATTCAAATAACGTCTTCTTGTATAATGTGTGGGTGCATGTAAATCACTCCATTGGACTCCAGTATGTTACTCCTTATACTGCCACCTGGTGGCCAGGGTAAGGGAACAAAAGTTTTTTTTTGTTTGCTTTTTTTTTTACTTTCAATGCCGGGAGTCGGCCAGAATTCTTGAACAGCTCGGTAATGTTTTGCCTCGAGACTTGTGAGGTAAAAAAACCCCAAAAAAACACATCAATCAAAAATGAAGAGCTACAATGATATTGAGTTTATGTAGGCAAGAAGTTTCAATGAACAATCTGCCTATAAAAGTGGGCATAAGGTTCTGTGGTATGACACTGCAACTAACCAGTTTTGCAACTTTCTGAGTCAGATCCTCTGTCTTACAGCTGGTCTTAAAATGATTCGACTTATTGGGAAAATATACAAATTTACAGGTGTTTGCAACAAAGAAACCAAAAATGATCAGCTGTAAACCAACACAATTAATATCACAAGTAGTTTCTTGATATTAAACACAGAATACCACTTAGGCTTAGAGTGTTTAAACGCCAGATCTTCTAGTAGAGTTTCAGTTCGACTGGGGATCACTAACCTCTATCTCTATATAGAATAAAAATTCTAATTTATGTTAGCATAATTTATTACTGAAAGGTTTAATGTATAAATGAAACTCCCCTCTTCTCATGGCAGGGAGACTCAGTGTTTCAGGAAGTCCTTTCTGCGTTTCTATTTAAGAACATGAAAGCAGCTGAATCACCAACACTGTTGCCTCCGCATCAAATGACACGTGGCTGATTGTTGGAAAGATTTCTGTCACGATCTGCTGCCTTTGATGGAGGGCAAATGTGTTTTTTCTTCTTTTGCGTCGTCGCTGTCGCGTTGAATCCAAAGCAGCACTTAAAAGTTGTGTTCCCCCTCCCACCATAAAGGCAATATTTATTAGATTACTGAACATGAACTAATTTGTCAGCATGAAACGTTTAATGTTTGACAGAAATGAGAGCAACTGTGAGGAGCTTTAAGGGGCAGTGTTAAGTACGAAGCTCCTCCTCTGAGCTGTGGTTTCCAAAGGAGTCCCTTCTCGGCGCCTTCTCTGGTCAGCTCCTTCAGACTAGCCAACAGCAATTAGCAAACACTTGGTAGATCTGAGGAACTCATAATAGGAGCCATTTCTCAGTGAAATGCTGGTTAAAAATGTTTTTAAAGGGTCAACAGAGGAGCCATGTCGTGATGACTTCCTGAAGGCAGAGTTTCAGAAACAGCAGGAGCTTCTTAAAGAGACAGTGGCCCAATTTCAAGGTGTTAAATTGCAATGTCTAATTTTTTTAAAGTCATATTTCATATATACAGCACTTTTATGACAACTGAAGGCAACATAGTGACTTGACTGTGCTATAAAAGGAAACTATGTGCCTGGAAAACACATCATACCCCTTGATGGAGGGCGAATGTGATTCTTTAATTAATGATTCTTCATCCTCCATTTTCTTTGCATTATGCTACTGAACGTGCTTTCTGTTACACATCCTTTAATCTTGGGCATCTCAGGCAATCCCGCCCAAAGCACGGCACTGGAGATGGAAACTTTGAGTCAAAAAGCCATCAGAATTGAGATGAGGGTTTTTCCAGTGACTTGGGCCAAGGTGAGTTTTATGCAAGTAGAGATTAAAACTCTAAAATTAAGTTTGCAGAAAACACAGTGCAGGCTGCAATTATTATCACGCTCCATTGGTTTTAATGTGTGTGCAGTGGTGTGATTGGCAAGCCTAATCCTCTCTGCTCTTGAAGTAAACATATCATAACACGTAATTATTTAGACTGAGAGGGGGGGGGGAAGCATCGCTTGAGCATCACTAATAAACCGGGTAGATGCAATATTACATAAGTCAACTATTTCCCTATTTTCACGGATTAGCACGGAGGAAGGCAAATTAGCTTGACGCTTCCGACGGTTTGTCAAAAGAGAGAATGTAATAGGCTTAAAGCAGGAGAAAGTAACTCAGAGGACTGGCGTGTGATTCGGCTGCACAGAATAAGAGCTTGAAAAATGATGTTGGCCATGCTTTTCTATTGAGTGAAAATGTTGTCTCATGGTCATTGGGAGAGATGGAAACGTGTCCCTTGGGTGAACTGATGTTATCAGTAGCTGCCAGTCAGCGTACAAAAAATAAAAATCACTGTGGTTGGAGACGATGCAACCCAGTCAGTTATTGATTAAAAGGTGTTCAATTATTCAGACTTTGACTTGCTTTTTCTTTTGATTCCTCTAAAACCCAAGCTGGAGACTTAACTCTGAAAATGGGCTCAATCAACACTTTGCTAATGGTGTAAGCAGCTGAAATTTAACTGCAAGCCAATAATATTAACAAGAAAAATATTACAAATCTTAAAGTCCATTGGGATAAATTTTACTTGGATTAGACTTCATAAAGTTTTGACAAATTTTGAAAAAGCCAGAACAAAAATACAGATGTGCGCAAAATTTCTGCTAATGTCAATTTTTTTTTTTTTTTGCAATTGTGGTGATTCCGTTACATAAGAAATGCAACAAAAATTATGTAAAAAAGTTTGTTCATGCAGTAAGTCAATGAAAATATGCCACTTTCTGTTGCCTTCTTCTTCATGGTTTGCGACAGTGGCAACATCTGGTTGTTGATCAGGTGACGTGTCTAAAGTAAAAAAAGTTTTTCCTATGCAGTTTGGCAAAATAAACCAATATTGAACCATTTCATCCTCCGGACGAAACATTTAATCGCAATACATGAGGCTTTTTTTCTTTAATTGGCGTGTTTCCATTAAGCAAATTTATTTTCAAAATGTCAAATTGTGCAATTATATGGTTCAATAGAAACGCAGCTACTGTCACTTGTCAATCAGCAAAACCATGATCATCTTGCTTAGAATGTTTCCATGTAAAGTTCAAGTTAAAGTTCAAAGCTAATGCTAACAAGTTCAACATTGGTTTTGATACGACTCCTTGATAACTAAGACTGCAACACTTCAATTCAATTCCATCCATCCATTCATTTTCTACTACCTTTGTCCCCAGTGGGATCAGGAGGGGTGCTGGTCACCCTGGACAGGTGGCCAGTCTGTCACAGCAATTCAATTTCGTGACACAATATGCTAAAAAAACAAACAGAAAAATAATAATAATAATTGTTCTCCTTCAGAAATTTGATATCTTGCTTTGAGCGTTAATATTTTTAAAAACCGGTGTTTCGGCTGCTTTCTCCCAAACAACTGGGGGTTTCTGACATGAATGCTGGATGCTGCAGCATCAAAGACCATCTCTCTTTTACCACCAACACCATGTTAAATCATAAAGTGTCCAGTCATATTTATTTCACATTTCCACAACAAGGCAGTTCAAAGAGTTTTACACCGTAGAAGTAGCGAGTTATGAAACGAGTATTAAACATTACATTTTGTCAAATTCCATCATCAAAATCATCAAACACATATTGAATAAGTTTATCAATGTTCCATTTAACACTAATCAAAGGTAGCTGCGCAGCTTTTTGGGGGGTTCAGATAGCAACAAATCAGTACACTGTGTACTGTGGAGGCAGATTTATAAGCTGTTCAGTGTTAAGTCAGCAAAAGAAGAGGAAAATAGTTTTCCTTTGTGTGTTTGATTTATGTTATGCAGCTTACGGATTCCAGCGAGGTCTCACGTATCTGGCAGTTGTGACAGTGAGCATCGGCATTCCCGAAACATTTACAGAAACACAAGCAGTCACTGTTTATGCCGTCACACTGAGTTAATCACAGCTGCCCCCCATTGTAATCCATATACAGGCGTCAAACACAGCTTCACCCAGAAGGTCACGGAACAGACGGGAGACAAAAGTCTGACATTACTGATATTATGCTCACAAAATGTCATACAATCTCAAAAATGCTCCGATGCTGAACTCCAGAAAATGGCATTTTGTCTCAGTGTGTGCAGGATGGACCAAACTGCCTACAACCACCAAACAGTGGAGATAGAAGTTGATACTTGTTGTTGATTGGAACCCCAATCGCGTACAAAGAGCCTTTCAAATCTTTTTTCAACAATTAAAAAAATAAAATATATAGTTCTTTTTTTTTTTTTAAATGTGGACATTTTTTTGGCAGTATTAAAAATTTTCCAGGCACATTGTGCTACAAAATTGCACTATCAAGTGACTGTATTACCTTCAGATGTTATAAAAATGCTGTATATCACACAACATTTTGACTTTTAATTTTAATATTTGAAATATTTTTTAAATATTTGACTTTTAATTTAACACCTTGAAATTGGGCCATTGTCTCTTTAAGAAGCTCCTGCTCTTTCTGAAACTCTGCCTCCAGGAAGTCATCACCACAGCACTCCTCTATTAACCTTTCAGCAATATTTCAATAGTAGTATAAGTAGTTTCTATAATGAGCTCAGCAGTTCCACCATATGTTTGCTAATTGCTGTTGGCTAGTCTGAAGGGACTGGGTGGTGGAGGTCTGCTCTGTGAGACAGAAGCTCAGAAGTTTGGAAACTGCATCTCCGGGGAGGAGCTTCGTCTTTGAAGGCGGAGCTAAGTCCACTCAGGCGTTTTTCACAAGGAGATTTAAGGATTTCTCAAACATGCATAAAAGAATCAAAGCAACATCCAGGAATGTTTTTGACGAGGGAATAACATTATAACACGACGTAAAGCTCAAAAATCCATTCTACATAGTACTACCCCTTTAAAGAAAATGCATCTCATTTTTCAGGGATCACAGAGCATCTTGAATGCTAACAGGGACACATTATTTATCTGAAGTTACACCAGCTGTGAGCAGATAGATGAGTAAACCCAGAGTGGATGAATTATATCTGGTGAAGCTAACCTTCACCCTGCCGCCAGCAGGCACGTCTGTCCTTGAAACACACAGCGCTGTGTTCAGATGCCTGCTTTTCGTCTTGTTCATTTTCCAGACGAAGTTCTGCTTTCAATCAAGTGACGACTGTTTGCCTTCCTGAACGCAGCACACATACGATTCCTCCTATCTGAGCTCCTTACTTTTCTCTTCTTCATGTGTGTTTAAATGTTACTCAAAGGCAAATGAGGGACATGTTCTCTAAATCTGGTTGAAAATATAATTCTAAGAGTAGAATCAGAGCTTTTTTCATTTCTCCATAAATCCTCTAAGCCATATCCTTTTGTCTCCAGAAGCCATGTGACTGTTCATGAGCCTTTGTGATTAATTGGCTTTCCTGTTTGTCGTCTAACAAACAGGAAATACAGTATTTTTCACAATAAAGCTTGTTTAAAGTAAATAAAATCAGGAGTTGTTAATGGTTGGAATCAAATGGAATCGGTTTGGGGAAACCTTTTTGTCATGGAGGAAGATCAGTAGAGTGAACCTCTGCATTTGAACATTTTATTTTTATTATTTTATTTGATACAAGTAAAATACACCGACTAATGCTACTAATGCTAGCGACAAGTCAGTTGAGGTCAATTCTTTGAAGATGGTGACACAAATTTGTAGTACATCTGCTACATAGAGGCACAATTCAGTCCAGCGTTGTATAATACGCCATTCTTTGTAATGGCGTAAACATCCCGGTTTACTAACTTCCTAGTTTTTCTGTGGTTTGTTTCTGGTCTAAGCATCTTTTCTTAATCACAGAAATCAAAACGTTATGGATCCAAGCCAGCAGGATGTTCCTCGCTTACTGTCCGGAACAGATGCTGGAAATCCCTCTTCTTCTTGCCTTTGTTCTTGGCATGTTTAAAAGACTGTCTGGGATGTTTACTGTACTGGAGCTAAACAGAAGAGGAACAGCTACACCACGATACTTGCTGTAATACTTTGTTTGGCGATCAGTGTCGTCCACAAGCAGAGGAGCTGAAGAATCTTGGCTCTAGTGACGGGAGGATGATCGAAGGATCGGGACCTCGTCTGAGTCGATGGAGGAGTTGGTGCGGCCCGTCGTAGTGAGAAAGGAGCTGATGCAGAAAGAAAAGCTCTCCGTGTTTCTCACCTCTGGATAATTGGATATGGGTCACGAGGAAAATAATACGACTGTAGATGAAATTAGTTCTCTTTTTTCTGTAAAGTCATGCTTGGCGATAGCATGAGGAGCTACGTCACCTGAATCGCGAGGAGTCGGCCCAGATGTTTCGAGGCTCTTCCCGTTGGAAGTTTCTAGACACGTCCCCCTGTGAGGAGACCCTGGGTCAACCCAGAAAACTCTGGAGCGACGACATTTATTCCTTCTGGGCAGAGGATCTCCCACAGTGAGCTGGAGAGTGACCCGGTGGAGGGCGACGTCTCGGTTTGCTTTTGACCTCATGTCCCAGTAACTTGATATTCCATAAAAAGAAGAATGTAACGAGAAGGATTTTTTATCAAATGTTTTCATTAGCTTGTTTTTGCTAAAATGACTCAATAAAACTAATAGTATTTAAGCAAATATAAAGAAACAACAACATAAGTTGAAAACAGTCATCCAGTTTCCTTTCATTTGTGATTTAGATGGCTTAAGATGAAATAAAGTGATATAACAAATTAATCTCTTGTAAAGCTTTGCTTTAGACTATTTTCTAAAACAATTAAAAAATTTAAAGCTGCAGTTTGTAATTTCTAAATA